>VWZT01014016.1:71422-108205 GCA_013397055.1 Pachycephala philippinensis
CCCGGCTTAAACAGAGCAGCTGAAACAGAACTGAAATTTAAACAAATTTGAGGTTAGGTAAGAAATACAAGGCTAGTTGAGCATGCAAATGGATCAGAAACTCAATAATCTTCTCAATATGAATAGGTTAGGAACTATGTGTCAGGCTACCTCGCAGCTCTTAGGTTCTTTGATCACCTTTGAGAGTAAAATGGCTAATATAGACCTGACCTGGGTTTGTCCTGCCAGAGGTGAAAATATGTATTAGATCATATGCAGAGATGTTTGCTTGCGCTTTGACTCACTGAGTGGCAGAAAATATACATGTTGTAGGAAAGTGCATTTATATTTTTATGCAGACAGAGAATTATCAACAGTCAGTTTAAGAATAAACCCGTTATTAAATATGTAATGTGAAAGGAAAAATTTTTCCCTTGAAAAGCACTGGCTACATTATGATTGTTAGGTATTCTGTAAAGTAATGTTTTGAAATTGCTACTTACTCAGTAGTTTAGCTCTGGAACAAGCAACTCTAGCAATTGATGTTGGCAGATGCATACCTAGTAAATGAGTTTTAAATAATTCATTGTTAACCAGCAGCTGTCACATTTGTGATATTCATCCCTCTTCTCTTGTATAAAGCTGTGGATGGTCATTATTAACTCTTTGTGGAAGTAACTATTGCTTTTTGATGATAGGGAAAAGAAGTTGCTCTTAAGTTTTGTGCTTTATTTGAGGAATTTCTACTTCCTTATCTATCCCAGAGAATGTTTTTCTTTAGTAAATATTTCACTTGCAATAGGGAAATAAAATTTTAAATTTTACACTCTTCTTTTAATATAAATCTTTTTTTCTTGCTTTCCTGCCATGACATCTGCTTTTTTCCAGTGAAATGAGGTCTCGTCCAGCAGGGGGATACTCAAAGCTGACCAAATAGCAGAAGACATTTTCATTCTAGTGATAGAGAGGAACAAATTGATATGTCTTCCCCTATCCCAGCTTTAAAATTAGAGGCAGACGGAGGGAGAAAAGAGACTGAGTCTGTTAGAAACAGCTTGTTCCTCAAAGGAGAGAAAAAGACAGTAGAGTGCTGAGAATAGTGGGAGGTTTTCTCCCCTCCAGTTTGTTTTGTTGTGGGTTTTTTTTTTGCCTCCATTCCACTTCTCTCATGGAAAGGGGCTGGAAGGTGATGCAAGCACAATGCATACATGTTTTCCCAGGCTGCAGCAAGGTGACACTGATGACTGTGAGCACTGTCCTTACGCTGGAGGTGAGCAAGGTCAGGGCTTCTCTGTGAGATGAACAGCAGCAGGTAGTCAGGGAGCATCAGTATTGGCTTGCCTAAAATATACAGAAAATTCCACATAACCAAGTATGTTGGTTTTAGTCTCTGTTTTGGGTATGTGGATATGATTGTTCAAATAAAGTTTGTAGTCCATTGAAATGATCCTCTTCAACCATCTTGATCTTCAAAGTTCTCTTGACAGATAAGAAATGTGCTATTCCTTATAACCAGTCACCAGGCTACACCTGGAGTAGTTGTGGAGTATATATTTTTCTTCCATTTAAATAAATTTTAAAAATGTTACTAAACTATTAATATTTTTTTAAGTCTGAAAATACTGATTGTATCATTTTGGATCTTTGCAGGACAGTGTACATAGTGTACTGCTTTTGAGACAAAGAAGTTAAATGAACATTAGAGATTTTAGTACATAATATGTTTGACTTTGGTTTAGTGAATTAGATAAGAGGTGCTTGTGACTGTCTGCTCCCTGAGAACAAACCAGCTGGTATTTATTTGGGAAGTATTCAGAAAACACCTTCTTGTTAATGATTCATTGCATGATCTGGCATCTGGTAAACTAATATATTTTCTTTATGGTGAAAGTCACCAAAAATCATTAAAGAACTATTCAATTTCTTTATGCTTTCTAAAATACAGTAATTATGGTAAAAATTGTTCTTATTAGCAACATTACTGAATGATGGTAAGCCAAGATCAATCTCATAGCACAGACAATAAAAAAAATGTTAATTCCAGAGGTAGTTTCCCTCTTCAGCAAGCAGGTGGCTGTGGTTAGTAGAGTGTCTCTTCTGTTTTGCATATGGTAGAATACAGTGGAGTTAATTTTTAAAGGAATCTTGTCATTTTAGCTATTTTATTGATCCCTTCACTGAAGAACTGAGCATCTGGAGCCATCTTGACGATTATATTTGTTTCAGTGAGATTTTTTATGATGAGAGTTATTTTTCACTTTTGAAACTATGTGTGCCCTTGAGTGTGTAATGAAGATAATGTCAAGTTCCTTCTTGAACCTTCCTGAGAATACAATTCCAAATGCAGCCTGGATTTCCCCAGAGGCTTGTCTGCATTATGAAAGTTTCCCTTGTCTATTCTGCAGCTGGTCAGAACTTAAAAAGTACTATTCAACTGTAGTATTCAAAAGTAGTATTCAACTTGATATTTCATAGCATGGTTTAAAAAAAGGTTTTTTTCTGACATTTAAAGATGTGGGATTCAGAGTGATATCCAGATGGCAGAAGATAAATTTTTAAAGTTTTTTAATATGTAACTTTAGTGTATTTTTAATGGGTAGTCACTTGAGATTATACTTTCGGTTTATAAAACGCAGATGATTGAATCAAAACTTGTTAAAGTGGAAGAAGACTCGTTAGAAGAGAAATGAAGGCTCTGAAATAGATGGGGCAAGATTTATTCCTTCACTGAAATGCGTAAGTTCAGGCAATAACATTTGTAGATGGAATCTCTAAGACCCATTTCAACTGTCAGGATCTTGTTAGATCTTTCAGTTCAGTTTGGTGTCAATTTTCTCTTTTAGTGAACTTCTGAGGCAGCAGATAGGGCTGAAATGCTGGTGATTTAAAGATGGATGGATGCAAAGTCTATTTTTGTAAAGGCTAGACAGCTCTCTCTCCCTTTCTATATTTGCACAATAACTGTCTCTCCCATGGTTGTCACTCTTTAAAGTTTATATCACTTGTTGCAAAGGTTGTCATAGCAGTTTATTTTCCATTGTAACTACTCACTGTGTAAAGCATTCCAACATTCCCTTTGAAGATGACCTTTCCTTACCTTAAGTTCATGCCCTTTGTTGTTAAATTTGACACAATCTTCTATAGCCTTATCAACTCTACCTTTTGTTCTTTTACAAAATTCTTGGGTAACTTGGCAAGATCTGTTATTAATTTATTTTTCTAAGTGCTAGATCTCATTCCTCTGAGGAGTTTTTTTATTATCACAGATCTTCCAGCACCTACATGATTCAGTGATATCTTTATTTCTTTATTTTTTGCATTTTTCTTCTAAAACAGTGATTGAAAGTGTAGGTGTTGTTCCACATGTGCTTTCAGTCTCATATCTGTGCAGCAGATAATGTTCTTCTGCCTAACAGCATGCTCATACATGAAACCATTCAAAATTGTTTAAGTAATCATTGCATTTTAACCCACAATAGTATAGGATTAAATGTTTTGGTTTTTTTTTTTTTTCATGATAGCTTTTACTCAAAAAATGGTTCTGTGTAATTGACAACTAAAGAAGTAACCCCATTTATGGGCATAAATTGCACTAGCAAAAGTTAGTTACAGACCAAAAGCAATCTGGCTTTTTTATCAACTGAATTGCTGTACAAAATCGTACACCTGCTTTAAAAGTATCTGCACAGAATGGCAATTTGTCAAGGTAAATCTGTAATTGGTTTAAGCTATTTTGGGTTCTGTAGGAATAAATTCACCACTGGAAGAATTGAAAGGAGAGTAAAAAGAGTCTTCAAATTCTTTGTTAGAACTGTTGCTACTCATTTTTTTAGCATTCTTAAATTCTTTATATTTGAGGGAGTTTATATAAGAGCCAGTTAGCTCTTTTGATGAGGAGTCTCTCCTATTCATTCATTGGAACTAGATTATGATATCCGTTGTTCCTTTGTGGTCAGTACGTCCTGTAATATCTGAATTGCTTATCAAAGTCCTGGAAAGCACTTCCCTTTTTTGACTCTCTTGGATATTGCTTGATAAAAAATATCTTTTTTCCTTATTTTTTTCCCAAGCTACACTGCCTAGAGTCTTAAGAAGGTTTTATTCTCTACTATAGGCTAAACCTGGTTTGATACTGGTCAAGTCTATACTTTATGTAGGACGGAGGTCATTTAACATTCCTTGGTTACTTGAACACTTCACTAATTGTTTTAATAACACTGTTACCACTTACCCACAGTTTGTTAGTTATTGTGAATCTTCTATGCTTTATTATTCCTTTTATGTGCCTCAGAATGCTATTGGTAACTATAAAACTTCATTGTTTATCTTCTGAAATCAACTAAAAATTTTAAATTTTCTTGGTTTTGATTCTGTTTTCTGCAGGGCTCATTGCAAGCATCTGTTGATTTCTTTTGCCTTCCTATAAGGGAAGGGACCAATTTAATAATTATCCCATAAAATTTAGTTTTGCACTGCGCACTATGATAGACAACAGGCTTTCTAAGGAAACTGTCATCAAGGTTGATTAGATAATCGTATTTTCTTTAGAATTCTGTAATATTTAAAATTAGCTGCATGGAAGGATTATGAACTTTGTTATAAATTATTTTGCATCTTTTCATAGAACAGCATTGCTAATACTTGTGACACATGCTGGTTTGTCAGTATTATTATTAATGACCCAGGATTATTAAATACTGTAGGATTGTGGCAGGTTGACCCTGGCTGGATGTCAGGTGCACACCAAAGCCTCTCCATCATTCCCCCTGCTCAGCTGGACAGGTGAGAGAAAACAGAATGAAAGGCTTGTGTGTCGAGAGATCATTCACAAATTACCATCCCAGGCAAAAGAGATCTGACTTGGGAAAATTAGTTTAATTTATTACCAATCCAGTCAGAACAAGGTAACGAGAAATAAAACCAAATGTTAAACCCAGCTTCCTCCCTCTCCCACCCCTTCCCCCCTTCCAGGGCTCAACCTCAGTCCTGCCTTTCCCTTTATGGGAAGTATCCCTAAAATTTTGTTTATTTTCCAGTGTATAATAAACTCACTAACTTTAACTACAGCTTCTTAGTTTTTCCTTATGAAAAGAAAAATGTTTTCAGAATATGTTAATATTAGCAAAATTTCACTTTCTAAGTCTGAAACCATACTTACCTGAAATCTGCTCTCTCTGGCACAGATCGTTTTTGCAGTTGCTCCCAAATAGCTGGCAGCATCTTTCTGAGAACAGGCTATGAATACAAAATATTAATAAACCAGAAACATGCAGTTCCAAGACAGGGAGTTTTTAAAAATTGCATTATGTATACTTAATGCCTAACTGACCTTTTCTGCTGTTTCCTAAATCTCTTAAAAATTCATCTAATTTCAAAGCCAGAGTATTAGCCCATTTATATGTAAATTGCCTTTAATTCATGAATTGATTTGAAAGACTAATCCGAAAGATCCTTTACCACAGGTGACCTTTTTGACACTGTACTTCTGGGAAGACTGTAAAGTGGTTTCTTATGACCTCACATCCACCTGTAGCATAAAACATGTGCCTACTTCAGTCTGTATAAATCAATCATAAGAGAGTGGTTTTCAAGCAACATTGAATTATTAACACTGTAACTGTCTTGGTTAGTCATAGTTAAAATAGGTCCTATTTAAACCAATGATTATTTTCTGTTGGCATTCGTGCATATTTTAGATGTTAAACACAGTTAAGGCATTCACTGATTGTGCCCCTTAAATAATAAATAGTAGTATAATCTAGCTTTTAATGATGATCTCCAAAGATTGTAAATTTCAACAAACATTCAATATTTATTATTTGTCAAAATTTCATTCACCACAAGAGCTGCTAGAAGAAATATGCTAAAGCTGACTGCTAAGCCCTTCCCTTTGCAGAGGAGTGTATACAAAATTGTAATGATTAAGTATTAGGATTTATAAATATATTTTCATCCATTCATGCTCCAGAAAGTGACTCTTGATCCACACCTGCTGCAGAGTACATTTCACTGCCCAGTGAAGGCTCACCTGGCTTGATGGACAGACTGTTATTTACTATTTTCTCCCTGTGACAGGTTTTTACTGGGAGGCTCCATAATAATTCTCCTGAATTACTGCATGTTTTTATTAATAATACATAATGTTGAAGAAAATAAATGCTATATTTGCTTCTGATTTCTTTGTGAAAGTAAAATTCCTTTTTTCAGTCAGTTAATGCTTCAGAAAAGAAATGGTACAAAGAGCTAACATTAAAGATCATTGCCTACTTGCGTAGTCATCAATAAAACAGGAAATGATCTGATCTCCTGAAAATACATTTTAGTTCAGAAATGATGTATTTTTTGGACTAAGGAAACCCAAAATCTACCTTTTAAAATCCATTTAGGCAATGAAATGTACCAGACAGTGCATGTCTATATTATTATTATACAATAAGTGAAGATTATTTGTGTTGCATGCTTCATATGAGAAGATATAAAATACTTTACCACAGTTATAATAAAGGAATAATCGTTTGCCAAGGTACATACAGTCCTGGAAAAATGCAGTAACTTTAAAAAAATGTGGAGATAATGAGATCAGAATTGGTCTCTGTCTAGAATTATCACAGACTTCTCTGTTTTATCAGGATAAATAAATAATAATGGTCTTTGTCAGGGGACGGGCCTGTCTGCTCTCTGACTAAGGGAGTTTTTTCAAAAGAATGAGAACAAGATTACATAAGTAGTGTTTTGTCATTTGCTGTTAACATACACACAAAAAAATCCCGAAACTCATACGGCATTGTTTGCAGAATAAGATAAATTGTTTTAAGAAGAAGCAGCAGCAGAATGATAAACCCCTAAAAAATGAGTAGATGCTGTAAACAAGAACATTTCCTGATAGACATTTTTGGTAATGAAACTATCTACTTACCTGTTGTTTTAGCCATAAGTTGTTAATGATATCCTAATGTGGCTTGTTGACATTTCCTACCATTAATAAGCTGTCCATAACTTACAGTATTTCTTTTCCCTTCTGAAATCCTGATCAAGTGTAGCTACCATGTTAAATAGTGTTGTCTTGGCTTATAAGGATCAAAAGGAATTTTATGCAGGAACGCTGGCAGAACACACTTGGTGAAACAAGAAGTTGGCATTTTGATGAGACTTGGAGGGTTTGGTGAATGGAACAGATACATGTTGAAAATGTTTCTTTCTTAAAAAAACTCCACCAAAAATCCTCCCAAACGCCTCCCCAAGCCCCTGTTGATTGTGGGAGGGCATCCTCATGATCTCCGTTTTTACTAACGGCCTGAAGGGCTGCAGCTGTGAAAATCACACACACAAGGGACAGGGATATACATCAGTATCCTTCTCTAGTCTGCTTATACATGTGATTGATTATCCTTGTTATTTGCTATGGTAATACTGTTGTCTGCTCAAAAATTAGACGTAATTAGGAAATTAAAGGAATAGATTTAGGAAAGGCTACTGAAAATTAGCTGCTCATGCCAACAAAAGTGATGGTGGTTTTGGCTGAGCCAAGACCAAGAACTAAGATGTCTAATGTCAGGTTGGTAATTGTGAAAGTTTTTCTGGGTTTGAAGATGCACCTGAATTGCTTGAAATGGTAATATTAGATTTAATTACCAAACCCAGCAGGCAGTTTCCATATAAAGGCTACTTGGTTTTCCTGTTACCATAGTGTGATATGATAAACAGTAGGACACTGTTTCCTGTTACAGCATTTGTCAGCTTCTGGATGGTTGAGAGGAAAAGAAAGGTTTCCGTTTGTCCTACACTGGTGTAAATACAGACAAGCATACATGTGTGTATTTGTTTGTGCGTATGGGCTTATTACCCAGAGAACAAAATGCAGGGGTAGTAGCACTAAAAAGTGAATAGGAAACAGATGAGAGGGAAAGAAGTTTTAATTAGTACCGGTATTTAAATATTCTCATTATCTGTTTTCTCTGGCTGGATAACTGTAGTTGATGTGTTATCTTCTGGAGTGTACGCAAGCAGGATGGAGGAAAAAACCACAGAAATACACCAACTTTCAAGTGTTTCCTGAATTGGTCAAAAATGTGTTGCACTATGAAGAGTGATAATACTTTTATAGCATTACTATAGTTTATTACAGCAATGAATCTGTGCCAGTAACGACAGTGTTTCTGAAAGCTCTGTGCATTATCCTCCTCCCGACTCGGGTTCTGGTTAACTGATACGAAAAATGCTGGATTTTGTTACTGTGTAGCAGTGTAGAGGAAAAATGCTTGAATTTTCAGCTGTTTTAAATGGCAAGGATTCAGCTTCTTGATGCATGCATGCAAGCAAAGGTTTGTATGGTCTCACTGTTTTGCATACAAATACTTGTCTTATAGTAACTGTGTGCTAAGGGTATACATTTAAGAACTATTTTTTTCTATACCTTAATCAGTATTTCTATGAAAGTATAAAGGGGTGTTCCAGTGTGTCGGGGGAAGTGATGCTGCACAAAGTGTTAGGTTAAATAGCACTTTGTATGGGTGTGAAAAATTAGCTGGAGCTTCCATGGTCCATGTTTTGGACTCCTGTTGTTGCTGAATGTTTTTCTTCACCACAGAATACAACAAACGTGTCTCTCAGTAGTGCTGCTTTCAAGTAAAGCCTCTATTGCAGCAAGTAGCATTTAATGGGGTGGGACTTAGGACTTTATGAAAGTCAATTCCTGAGAGGTGAATTTATGTACAAACCTGGGAGGATAAGGGAGATTGATAATGATACATTCACAGGGTACCTGTCAGGAAGAACAGGACTTCGGTACCAGGGATAAATGAAGATCTTGACTCAGCAACATAATACTTCACAGAGTGACAGTGAAAATAAGGTGACAGAAAAGGTTTATATTGATCAAAAGAAATACTGGCCTTGGGCTAAAGGAACAAAGCGATTAACAAAAAGTGATGCAACTGGATTTTCAATGTGTAAAGTCTGACATGATTCAGTGATCACACCTTAGAAAACCTGTGAATTCACGTGTTGAGGAGAGGCTTTGATGGCTCTATTAGTTCTGGAGTATTCTTCAACTGGATGCAAACATAAAAAAGGTTGAAGGGGCATGTACTCCCAATATCACGAGTTGAGAAAGGGCTGCATTAACTTCTCAGTGCCACAGAGACAGCTCTGTCTGTGAGTGAGTGGGTGCATGTAGGATGGGCTGACTTACTGCCCACCAAAGGAATAACTGGATTGGCCTTCATAAAAGATGTTCCAGTTCACTGGGTTTAATGTGCTATGTTAGTGTGCTTGTATTTTATGAGAGTTACACGTGTTACAAGGAGAATTGGGCCCTTTCTGTTAAGACGGAAGATGACCATTATTCCCTACTTGATTTCCATGGCTGGAGTTGCACTTTGTTACAGTGATATACTAATAAAACAGGAAATTTGTTTTCCTCTTGGAGGAAATGGGCAATCCCATCCTGTCATATCCCCCGGGTGTTCAGCAGCCTGGTGTCTCAGCATAAATGTCAGCTGCTCAGAGACGGGTTCACTGCTCTCTCTAGTCCTCTAGTAAACGGAGTAGTGCTCTGTGTTCCCTGTGAACTTCTGAAATACAGGGCTCAGGCCTCTGTGAAACATTCTGTCTGACTTCTGCTGTGCCTCAGAGGAGCAGCAGCATTGTAGTAAATAAGTGTATCAAAGATAAGGTTTAGCTGAATCCAGGGAAGGGAGCTGAACAGCCCTGTCTGTGCCATGGGATAACTGAGCCTGAACTGTGGCAGGGAGGAGGAGCACATCAATATGGGGGTGAGGGGTAGATGGACAAGTGTGTTTGAAGTAGTCTTATCTTGCTCAGAGGATACTATGAAGTGGTGCTTGGGATGTATAAATCATAAAATCCATGCAAAGTGAGACTTGCCTCTAAGCTTCTATTGGAATTTCTGTCCTTTTAAATTATATTTTTAGGATACTCAGATTGATATGGAGAGCAGCTTAGATTTTTGCCTGGAATTTTCAAAGAAGAAAAGAAACTATGCCTACAAGAATGGCTGCTGCGCCTTCTAAGACTGAACTCCACTATTTTCTAAACCAGTTTCAATAGCAATAAATGAATGAAACCCTGTCAGTATTGCCTGAAGAGATCTCCTCTTGCAGAGGCAAAGTCTCCTGAGATAGTGATGTTCTTCCAAGTCCTTTCTAACCCAAACCATTCTATGATTCTGTGACATTTGCATCTTCAGTATCAGTTTTGTTTGCATATCAGGCAAATGGAAATGTGGAATGGAGCTGACCCACAGCTTCTTGAGTCCTATGCAAAAAAATTATGTTTCTGAGGAGAGATAATCAAAAAATATGACAACAAGCTTTGACTATGAAATTTTGTTGAGAGAAGTGTTTCATGCTTTGACTGTACCTGTCCCACTTATGTTTCTACTTGTTTTAGAGTATTTAAGTTGAAAATAACCCTGCTGGGATATGTTTTTTTTCCTACAGCTTAACAGCTTCCAGGGTCTTCAATACTGACTTTGCTTAATCCAGTTCTTAATTTCTTAGACACGTTTATCCTTCTGTTTAAAAGGAACCACAGCTCACAGGTAGGACTTCTAGCAATCCTTTACAAGACCCTTTCTTAGATGCTGATTGATGTTCTGTTGTTTCTGGTCCTTGCTGCACACAAATATTCAGTAAAGAACCCATGGAAGGTTAGATTTCTAATTTACAAGAAATAGTCTGAGAACCTTTATATCTTGCATTTCTTTTCCCATTTGAATTTTGATACTAGAGCAATTGCATTGGTTTTTTGGATGAAGTTCAATTTGGAGCCTCTTTTATTGTTCCTCACAAACTTTCCTTCCATGACAAGGGGATCTGATTTTCAAGATGTTTAATTTTTTTGCCTCTTGATATAATAGATAATCCAAATACAATGCAATATTGCGAGAACAGTTTCAGCCTTCTGCAAACAGAATTTCTTCGTGTGAATTTTGAAAAGCAAATTGTTTTGCTTGTCCAATTCATCTTGTGTAATATGCAGTTAAACTAAAGTTTAAGGGTCACTCGTTCTTCCCATCTGCAGACTATTTCATAGTTTTGATATAGTGGCTAGTTTTGGGCTAATTCTCAGCATGTGTAGAGCCTTAACCATGAGGCATATCTTTGTCTAATACTTACATTTATTTTTTCTTCTGGAAATGAAACAAAATGGCGTATTTAATTGTTTGTACTTCCAGTTGATTATTTTAATGTCTTTAATTTGTGCTGCAGCATCTCTTTGTCATACTTGTATGTGGTGTGCTGGTTTTGCTGGAGAAGAAAACCTTATCTAACACAAATAACTTGACCCTATTTCAGTCTCAGCCTGATGGTGTTTACTGTTACCAGGCTGTACATTTGGCGTTACATCTTGTTAGGAGATCTGTAGTATGTTTTAAGTGTTAAAGATGTGCTCTGGCCAAGGAACAATTTAGTCTTGGACTTTGGTTAAAGGCAGCATAACTGTTGCTATCACAGAGTGAATAAAACTGTTTGGGATTGAGACAAACACCTGTGTTCCAGCCCCTTTTTCTTCTAGGGTGAACAGAAATCTGTCTCTCAAGGTCTGGGAGTGGATTTCTATTCTGATTTTTGCGTTTTGCTGTAGTTAATTTTTTTTTTTTTTTGGGTGTTATTCACATCTTTCAGTATCAGTTTGTTTTAATAACAAATTTCTAATTTCTCCACTGCTTTAATATTTTCTTCTCCCTGTTGATGTGATGAAAAAAAGAAACATTCTTTTCTGGTTACACATCATTCCTGAAAAATTAACTTAAACCTTTTTTTCCCCCACCTAAATAGTAAAGCAGATATCTGCTTGTTTGAATTAATTCTCATTTTCTTTTCCTGAAGGCAGAAATATATTTGTTTCCAAATTAAGTTAGAATTACTTAATCAGAAAAATTACTTTAATGCATGAACACCTATAATTTACTATCATTACTTTATTATTAATAGTTACAACAAAGCCACAGAGGTCAGTTTGCCAATGGCATGAAAGTTATAGATTCTGATGTTTTTAGTAATGTTAAAGCTAATTAAATGCAGCTTTACTCTTCTAATGAAAGGTGTAGTTGATCTCACATGCCTTCATGGTTGGCTGGCACCAAGTGCTGCACATTCCTCCTGCCTGCTGCTGCTCCAGCTTCACCTGACAGACTGTTCAGTTCCTTTCTCTGCCTGGCTAACTGCTGAGGGCTCAGGACATGGCACTACAATGGCCATGGGAGCTGAATTGTGCTGATAAACCGGATGTTTTGAGCAAGGAACAAAGTTGCAGCAGGTTTAATCATCACCTTGGAGTGTTACTCCTGTCATGGATTGTCCCTGGCTATTTGTGTCTGTGTTGGAACTCAGAGTTGATGTGTATTGGGGCTGGCTGCAGAGCCATTGAGGCTTCCCCAAGCAGAGAAGTTGATACCTTTGCCTATGTTCAGGGCCAAAAAACAAGGGAAACATTCCAACGCTAGGTACTTTTTTTTATCTCCAGATATTGTTACTGTTTTGCTTATTGGGTATGTTACTATATCACAAAGGACTTGATACAGCTAACATTTTGTATTCTATTGTAAATAAAGAAGAGTAAGAAATAGTATAGACTGTAAATTAAAAAAAAGGCGCTTTTTGTGAAATATTTTTCTATAGAGTTTCCCTTTGGAAAATTTCTTAGTCTCCATAGAAAAGGCTGTTCTCAGACACTGTTCTGTGGAAAGACTACTGGTATGAACTCCTGTGAATTAGCGGAGCCCAGCACGATGATAATAAAGCAGTTTAAATCTTTAGTGTGTTAACCAATAATGACATATTCTAATATCACACTGATTGACTTTTTGAAGAGCCAGCCTGAGTGCATTGTGATTCTGTGAAGGTCGAGACTTTGGTTTAGAAGGATCAGAGAACTTGCTGTTCCCTTTGAATGGTGAACAAGAATAAATCCACTAGATCATGCGAATACTTGACATTTTTCTTCCTGAGCTAGAGGACTCTTATCAAAAAACATATCTGCCTTCATACAGTCTGAAGCATAGGAAGACTCTCTTCATATTGATTATGGGTTTTTTCTCCCTTGTTACCAATTGCAGAATTTGTTTCTTGAGGAAGAGAAAATCATTATCTTCCCACTTTATTTACTGCCTGAACATCTAGACTTCTCAGAATTTTCCCTTCTAGAGGATTCTTCAGAGCACTTTTGGAAATAAATACCTAATCACTTTGGTAGTCTTCTTGTAGTAAGTGTGATGTAAATAATGGCCCAGGTAGAAGTTTTATTGACTTCAAAACAACAACAACAGCAACAGGAAAATTCAACATTGCCCTCATTTTGCAAATACAATTTTAAAAAAATAATTTCAATGGCCTTTGGTTTATTTATATGGAAATCAGTGAACTTTAGATCAAATAGAACATTATTTCCCTTCCATCTCTTCTTTTATTCTGTCTAAAACCTGTTTCTTTCCCCCTCCCTGATGATTTTTATGTGATTTTATATGTATATCTATATAGATATATTCTAGCCTATTTAGACTAAGACCAGAGCTGCTCATAATGCTGCCTAGGGAAATTTTATCAACATCAGGATAATACTAAGAGGAGGAATCAAGCAATTTATTTCAAGGTAAGATCAGCGTATCTGACTAGATATTATATTAGTATGTGTAGCAAAATTTCAAAGTTAATTTAGACTATGTGAAGTAAAGTCATCCTTTTTCAAATGCATGAGAAGAGATGATTAAATTCCAGATTCTGGTGTAAATTAGCTTCTAAACATAGAGGTTTGCAGCTTGAATTGAATCAAGGAGTGTTTCAGAGATTCAGAGTGTTAACTGTTTGCTGATGGCTTTGCTCAATTCATTTCTGGAAATGATATCTCAGTGGGCTTGTCCAATTCACAGTATATAATGGATTAATGGTTTGGAACTTTATCTATAATTCCTTGGTTTTATGTTTAAACACTTCATAAACTCTTGATATCCTTTTTTCCCCTCTTGAATTCATTAAGAAAATACCATAAAGGAAAGCTGGCCCATTCTTTTCTTTGTATTTCATTATTTAGAAAATGCATGGTTATATCAATATTCTAAACCACTGTAATGTAATAATTTAAGGACTTTGGGGAAAGAAGAAAGCAGAAGTCAATTTTTTATTGAGTCTCTTCTGTTAAGAAGAGCTATAATGAACAAATTCATCAAATGCCTGTTGGGTAGAGTGGTTACTTTTCTAAAGCTTAGAAAGCCAATATGCCTTTTCTGCTCAGCTTTTGCAAACTGTGATATGGTGACCAGGCATATGGTGGCTGCTTGAATACAGACCACTGGTTTTATTCTCTGTTTATTTCATTAACTCTTTTAACACAAACTGTAAATCTAAAATGTGTAATCTGCATTCCTGTGCAAAGGTTTAATCATTGAGTATAAAGAAACATTTTGAAGCATTTTTGACACTTCATATTTTCGTGTTCCTTTCAATACTGTTTCTTACCTCTTTCCTTAAAAGAAACAAAGTAAAACCAAACCACAACCAAAAAAACCCAACAACTTCCCCCTGCAAAAAAAAAAAAAACAAATCCACAGGGAGCTGACTTTGTCCACTATATACAATATATATACACCATGTTTCCAACATCAACAAGGTGGAGACAAGCCCCGCATTTGTAGAAGCAACTCTCCTTCAAATGCTCTGCTCTTGGTGCCTAAGTACACCTGATTCAAGTCAAGGAGGCAAAGGGCCAAGTGTGGTTTTTCAACATTCCCAGAAGCATAAGCTCTTGCAAGGCAGTATTTTTTGATTTGGTAATGCCAAGTATGGGCTATTCAGTGGCTTCTCTCATCTTAGTTTTCAATTCTGGAATTTATAATGCAGCAAAGAACCCATATTGTTAAGAAATTGAGGGAAAGGAACCAAGATGGGTTTGTTTTTCTTGGTTCCAAATGTATTTAGCCAAATTCTCTATATAGAGATATCTGCATTTAACCAAATAATCTTTGCTCAAAAGCAGTATAGCTTTTTTTTTTTTTTTTTGCTTCTTGAGATTCTAAACTGTTGGGAAGCAATGTGAATAATTGATACCTTTTATTACTCATTGCTCTTGCATAAAGAACAAAAAATGTCCTTTATAGTTCACTCTCCTGTGTACTAAACTGGCTTTAGGCATGCAAAAATTAGCAGCTATAGAGACTACCATTTCTGAAGAGGTTTTTTATTTTGTGACTAGCTTGATGGACTTGCACTTTTAATTAAAAAATCAACAAGCACTAATGTGGTAGCAGTAGAGCTTAGGTCAAACATAATCAGCCAAACCCGTTCTAATGAGTGAAATTACTCGAGGGATTAATCTGACGATGCAAAATAAAGGGCTGGGAAAAGAGTTGCTATTCCACTTCCTTGGAAGATACGTGTTTTCCTTCCAAAATATTTTAGAAACACTTAGATTTTAGATGTTACACACTCCTATGCTGGGAACTAGTCAATATTTGAGTTTTATACCCTGCTTGTATTTGTTGTAAAGTGAAGTATAAAATACAACATTGCAATTGTTTTAAAATATATTACCACTAATTCTGGTCCTAGAAAAATTCACCTGAAAAGAACAAGGAATTAATTTTACAAGTCAGCTTGAGATGTTCCAACTGGTGTGTACTAGAAGCTGTTCAGAGAAGGTTTTGCAGGCTGCTGTCACGGTATTTTTAATACATTTTAACTTTCCTTTGGCACAAAGATACTCTAATGCTAGTAAGCTTTGTATTTTCATGTAAATTATAGGATAAATGTGAAACTCTGTAGCCTTGCAAGGAGGATAAGGAACAGGGTGTCATATCTAAATTCTGTCTTCAGCTTTTTCACTGTTAAGACATTTGCCACGTTACTTATCCTTTTGTGCTTTGTTCAATAAAAAAGGGATAATGATGCCAGCTTAATACCGTGTTTTCAGGATGAGAAAAACTTGCAGTGTGGCAGCATTGCTTTTCTCTGTGTGTTATTGGTGAACTTCAGTTCTAAAAATACCTTTGATCCTTTGGGAGAGAACATTCTCAAGTCTGTCCCCTGCATGTAAGATTTGGGGGAATGATGGTGCTTTGGGTGTTTTAATGAGAACCCTATTTAAAAAGTGCTGCTACCACAAGAGGAGAGGGTGATCTCTCACCACATCACAGTGAATTAGTGACTGTTCTGATTTTTTGTAATGCTCTTTAATTTCTAGTGATAGGTTAAAGATTTTGAGAAGCTGATATTTACATTTTCAAGGTGGAAAAACTTGGTTTTATAAATCAAGCAGAGTTTTGGAGTGCTTAATGACAAACTAAAGAATTTGAACTGTGTCTGAAGGTAGCTGTTGGTCTGTAGTTCCAAGCAGTGACAGAAGTTTTTGCTTTTAGTGCCAAGTGGTATATTCTGGGAATGGGAATGTCCTTTCTTTTCATGTGTGTTTATAGTTTAAAGAAATGCTGTACCTGTCAAGGCCATGGATAGATGGCACTGATCCTCAGCAACTGTTAGTTCCAGTTTAACAGCATGGTTGGATACCATGAAGGAAACATTGAAATGTTTGTTCACTGCTTTTTTAGATCCTGACATAGATCAGACTATGGTTGTTGACTGTGATTAGAGGTAATGTAGGAAAATTCTATGTGCACTTGAGCCACAGTATTGTAACTTGTTTTTCAAACAAGTCATTCTCAAATAGCGTATTTATGGGGTCATGGCTATCTCCAGAGTTCTGCCTTCCAGTTTTTTCTCTCCTTTTTTGTTGTGAAAATTAAGTTGTGGTGAGCTACCAGCTCTCTGCAAGCCTGGGTGTTTCACAGTATTTGTACTTGTGTTTAGTGCCCACAGGAAAACTGTATTAGACTCAAGTAAAAGAATACAAAGTAGGAATTCAGGAATGAGCCATTTTGCAGTACAGTTGGGTCTTGTTTTTTCCCCACTTTATGACTTTGTGGAATGATGAAATAAAGCACAAATATTCAGCTATGATGCATTAGAAATAAGACCCATGCACAAAAAAGAGAATGAACAAACTCAATACAGCATAAGCACAATGTTTTCCTTATCACAAAATGAACTTTTTAAATGTTATATACTTTCCCAGTTCATTCTTGTATGGGAACAAAATGCTGTTACTGACACAGGATTCCCTAGCCTGCTTTCTAGAACTTCTCAAGTTCATTATTCTCTGTTAAGATATTTAGGAGCTGAATTGAGCAATACCATTTCATTATGAAATGTAATGATTGGAAAGAGGACAAGTGGTTGTATCTTGAATCTTGTTTATCAGTTAATTCTTTATTATAGTACAGCAGCAATTGCATATGCAAAATGGAATTCTAATTACATTCTGCATAGCAGTGTAGTAGTTTTATCAATGCTATTTAGTTGCATAATGTGCACAGCACAAACTATGGTACAGCAATATAAATTATGGGTTTAATTTGCTATTAATGAATCTACTAAATGAAATTATATTAGTGTTTTCAGAACAAGTGGGTAATTACAAACATCATTTGCATGTTACCCTCTGTTGCTGCTGGATGTATTTGTTGACCTTGGTTATAATTATTTTGTGGAGAATTTCTCATAGTGGGATGTGCCAGGAGGTTTGTGCCAAGCTGTATAAATTTTGGCCCACACATCTCCCTTTAGACTCCTGCACTAAGCTGATAGTGAAGGTATTCTGGGGGTTTGCGTGATTTTGGTAATGGGCAAAGAGAAGAAGGTGGAAGAGACATGATGGGAGGTTGCTTTTTCTCATGCACCACAAGTATTGTTTAATCTGTCTTCTACTTACGAAACAGATTAGGTCTGAAAATGTGATTTATCAAAGTTCATTCCTCCTTTGCCTCTTTTGCAAAGAATTTTGCCATCATAAAGTCACGGTGTTTCTGACTGCAGCAGTTCAGCAGTTTACTCATGTATGCTGGGTTTTATGGCTGCTTTTGCAGGAGGAGCAAAATGTAAGTGGGCCCTGAAAACCCACTCAGTTGGCAAACACAGCATGAGGTGTAATTTACCCAGTCACTGTGTGGTTTTTAGGAAAAGAAGCTAGGGGGTAGTTAAATACACCTGAAAGACTGGCCCCGGAAAGCTCTCTCTCCCAGTTCAATCAATGTCTTATTACATAATAAACCGTGATAGAGAGGTGAGAATTACTCTTCATGGCCAAAGCTTTGTTCTGCAAAGATAGCTGGAATCAGATAATTAAAATAATTGTTATTATTTTGATGTTATCTTGTTAGGGGAAAGTAGCACTGATTACATCTCCTTTATGGACGAAGTAATATTTATTGCTAACTGTGGGGAAAAATTATTAAGGTTTTAAGGCTGAAGTTCAGTTGTGTTGACTGTCACTTGAAAATAAGTGTTTGCATGTGTTTTTGTCTGCCTTTGAGCAGACACTCCTTTCACTGTAATCTCAAAATTCCTATTGTTGTCCTGTTTTTATTAAATTTGCTGGCATTCCCTGTTGATCGTCATCTTCAGTAAACTCCAGTAAGGCTGAAAGAGCAACAAGCAAGTTTCTTTTTCATCTTTTAGCTCAAAGTGGTTCAGTGTCTTACTGTTTTAAAACTACATTGTGTTGCCAATAAGCTTCTAACCTAAATAGCTGTTTGCTCAAAGGAGCTGAGCACCTAAATTATCCAGCTGCTTAGACGTCTGTCTCTTCATTGGTAACTGAATACGAGCTGCCTGAAGTTAAATGGTGCATATCTGGGCTACCTGCATTTCTCTCTTGTTGTCTCTAGACTGAACAGTGGCACCCTATTAAACTTTCAGTCTCCACCTATCCTTGCCTTCAATAGGTGGTGTTTGTTTCTGTGCTGTGGCTGCTCCTAGGGATACAGGAGTTTTAGTATTAACCACAGTTGCTTGAGGTATTTATCCCTGCAGGTCTCTTTTGATAGCTAGAAAAAAGGGTATAGAAAAAACAACATAACCTGTTAGTGGAACTAAGAAGAGAACAATTCAGTGTGCATCAGCTTCAACCCAAGGGACAAGTCCAACTTACCTTGGGTACTGTTTCCTGTGCTTCAACTATTTGAAAATGCCATCACTTCTTTTCTGATCTAAGGCTGTCCCTTTCCTTTGTTTTCTACCAAGTGATGTCTTTGGTTGGGGACTTCAAAAATAATCAAACAGTTATCTGAAATGTTATACTTGAAACTGCTGCAGGCTATTAGCTAGATGCTCTATTAATGTTTTGCTTAGAGTAATAATATGTGTCCTGCCCATCACCATGATGCCTCAGATCTTCCCTCAAGAGGAATATGCAGCAGCACTGGTATGAGCCCATGGTCTTAATGGTTATTTCCCCAGCATCACTCATCAGTTTGCTTCTGACATTGGCCCTCTCTCAATGACATCAGATATTTTAATTCTTTGTCTGTGTTCTTGCTCCTTGATCACTTACTAATAATTTTTCTCCTTGTTTTTCATCTTAGAGAAGAGTTGCAGTAGCCTTGGGATTTCAGTTTCTTCACATGAAAAGTATATGTTTGAGGGGGCGGTGAATAAGATGCTGAAACCTCTGCCCCCACTTTTCTCTTGATTCTTACAGACTCTAATTGTGCTGAAGTTGTACTTCACTTGATTCAGGATTTAGTTCACATGACTGTAATCACTTTATTTTTCCTGCTTTTTCTACTCTAATAAGCAGAGTGAAGATTGTTGCTGTTGAAACATATACACTTTCTGTTAAGCCACATGAACCTGCAAGTCTTTTTGCTAAGATTTGAAAAGTCAGACATTAAGGGGAATCACAGAAAGAATACTGACTGGTCAACAGCAAGTTTATTCAATTCAGTGTCACTGTTAGACTTATTAGGCTTCATGTCTGCTTCTCTGGAAATAGAACTGCAATTTCTTTTTATCTGCTGTGGCTGCAGACTCACAGAGTACGTGCATTAACCAGAGCAAATGGTCTGTAGTTAGTTTAGGAATTTAATCTAAAACAAAACTAGAGATTTATCCATCTTCCTGGTTTATCAGTCTTGTTTCCTGCTGTGTTCACTGTTCTTGGCTTCCCTTCCTAGCTGGGACATTGCTGCTGCCCTGGGAAGGTTGGACAAAAGTTGAGCCAGTTTGTGTTGCACCACTGCCTGCAGCTAGTGGTCATGGGCTTTCCTGGTCCAAGTCCCTGGGAATTCCCTGGCATTCATATCCATGCCTCTGTCTGATCTGCAGGCTCCTCCCTTGCCTCCAGAATAATTTCTCCAGCCAGGATCTTGCCTTTTTTTTTTTTTTTTTTCTCCCCTAGCTCACTTCTTCTCAGACCACTGCTTCTCTTTGGGAATATCAAGCTGTCTGGTTTTCCCATGCTAAACAGTCTGTGCAAAACACAACATGTCTTAATCCTCTGCAGGGGTTGTTCTCATGTGACAGGTCAATCCCCTGCTGCCTGGTAGTATTCTCAGTGTAAACTACTTTTTCCACATGCTGAGGATCTGTATTCAAATTGGTAAAAATCAGGTCTTTCCCAAAGCAATTTAGACTTTGCTCTTATTTTATTGTTTTGTTGTTGGTGTTTTTGATTCCAGTAGAGCAGGTGCCCTTATGTTGCATCATTTTCCTAATTTCCAAACAGATTGTAGTGGAGAGCAAAATTTTCACCTGCACTTTCTGGTGGCTTTGATGACTGAATGATAAAATACCTACACAGCCCGACGGCATGAAGAAGGTCTGTGTCACTGTGTTACAGGAGGTTTGTTCATTTTTAGCTGAAGTATTAACTGCTTAGGCCCAGGGTACTTGTACAATATTGATTTTTCGCTTTGCAAAAAAGACATTAATGTTTGTATTTAAGAAAAAGGAATTGGGAAGCATGTATCAGAACAGTGGGACCACAGTTAACATAGGGGAAAGATTAATATTAACTGCATCTCACTACTTGTTATTCTATCTCAGCATTTCATTAACATTGCAAGGTTGTTTTGCACTTGGTTCCTAGGGAATATAAAGCTTAATGTTGAAAGACGTCTAGTCTGGCAGTTCTGCCCTCTGGAGAGCTTAGAAAGGGCTTTTTTGGAGGACCTACTCCTTTCAGGGCCTCTGTTGCTGGTCCTGTGCTAATAACTCATACAAAACTTGCTTTTCCTTCAGCAGACATCAAAGAAACTTTTGCTAATTTATTTTTGAGGATTTGTCCTGAAAATAGAGATGACCACTTGGAAAGTAAGAACTTTCTGAATTTCATCAAAGCTGTCCTGCATAAGGCCATCCTGAAAAAATGAATCTTTCAATTAGAAATGTGAAATGGACATACCAGAACTGTTCAATATTTAACATTTATTAACTGAAGTATTCCCATATTTAAATAGTCTGATATTTCTTCTTGGGCTGCTCAGTAGATATGTGAGATTTAACTTCAATTCCAGTGAATGGATTTGGCATTATAATGTAGATAAAATAACTACTGAAAGTAAATGTTCCGGAATTCTTTAAAATCTTTTAACTTGCTCTTTATTTTCCGAAGTGTTTTATCCTGCAGGTTAAAATGTAGCATCCATAAAGTTCTCTGAAAATGCCATAGAGTATTCTGTTGCAATTTTTCTTTTTTTTAGATCTCAAAAGTATGAAGGATTTGTCAAATACAGACAGGTTAATGTTCTTGTTCTAATATTCCTGCATTAATGCAATTTTTGCATTTCACTGTGTGTGCAGTGGCCAAATTTTTTGCGTTGCTAAAGCCAGCTCACATTGGTAGCACTATTGTATTTCTGAAAACAAGGAATTGGATCATGCAGTAGGTGATCCAGTTCTGTTGGGGGCTGAGCAGAATCATAACTCTGAACTATTTTAGAAGCAAAAGCATTTCCCGAAATCTGAGTGTCTCTTTTCTCTGTTAAATAGAAAGTTTACAAAATTTAATTCACAGTGTACTTTAAGTAATGGCTGTGTTCTTAAATCATTATCTCAGAAAAATGAGGGACGAAATCCACTTTATTTGGTAACATTTGTACCCCAAGCTGCAAAATACTAGTAATAGGATCCTCAACTTGAATGATTTTTTTTATTTAAAAAAAGGAATTTTTATCAGAATATTTTGAAGGTATAGCAAGGACTTCCTGCTGTGCTTTTATTTGGTACTTGATGTTGGTGAGTTTAGAGCCAACAGTGTGTATCCTTTGTCTTCCTTTCACATATTACTATAGACAAGGTGGTGGTATTTTTATTTTTCTTCTCAAACAATAATCAAGATAGAGAGCTTCCTGGGTCAGGAGTTTAAAACAGAAATTCTTTGTCATGTAAGTAAATTCAGATTCCTTTAAAGAATCTCAAGTGTGAGAATGAATCATTGCTAAGGAGTCACTTCCATCCCTCTCCTGGGAACCTCATTCAGCTCCCTCAGTGGAAACACTGGATCAGCTCTGAGCGGCTCATCTTGAACTTTGATCCACAGTCAGAAGAGTGAAGGCTTGTGCTTTGTGGCAGCCTGGAGTCAACGTGTAGCTCCTTATTCCCAGTAATTAAATTTCATTAAAAGACAAGCAAATTGTATTGGAGAGCTTGCTAAAATTACTGTCCAGTATAAGCAGTTTCACTTGCAAATGTTTATGTACAAGAGCAAGCTGTGTTTACTGTATAAGTAATGGAAATTTTAAAATAAATTGACTATTTGTGTTCTTGACTATTGCTGGTTGCACTAGGCAGCATCAAGCAATTTGTGTCTCAGGTGCTGTCTTATAAAGTACATACTTTCAGACAGTGTTCTATGATAGTCATCAACTGACCATGACCCCACAAGGTTATAAAATAAGAATCTTTCAGTTTGAAAAACAATAACTTTTTCAGCTCAGGAAGTTTGATTTGAATGTCTGATCAGGTACAGACTTTAAAGCAGCTGACAATAACTAAAGAATTCAGATTTGACATGCTATTTCTAATTAGTGATACATGAAAACACAAAGCAAAGGGAGCAAACTGAAAGAATTGGAAGTTTGTGCAGAATTGCAGAAGCTTTGTCTGGTTGGTAGAGCAAAGATGTAGTGGGGCAGTCTCCTGGCTGGAGTGCTGAAATGTGTGGATCCAGGATTAAGAGACTGGGAATGGGGAGTGTGTCCTGCTGAGAGGAGTGGTTTGAATGCATGGAGCTCTGCTTTGAAATAGGAGATGAGTCCATGGAGAGCTCTTTGGGTAAATATCGTTACGGAAAATGATCATCAGAAAAATCTTTCTCCCTTACAGTGTTCTAGTTTGAATACTTGGCATCAATTATTGTTTCCTAAGAACCTTCTGTCTCAGCCCCTTTGAGACTGGTGAACTTTAAGGGGAATATATAAATATATTATGAAGTATTTGCATATAATATTGAGCAACCTGCATACTAAAATGTAGAAGACTAAGGTAAGGTATTCCTTCCTTGATATTGCTAAAGAAAAGGCAAGAAAGGGTTAAATCATAGAGATGGGTAAAAGCAGATTCCATTCTAAGAAGGAGAGATGAGAAAAAGTAGGGTTTTTTTGGTCTGTGTTTTTTTATTCAAAGTTGAGTGCTGCCAGAAGGATCATGAAATGACAGATGTGCAGTGGTAGTACTGGGAAGTCCTCTCATCCTTTGTGAGCAAAGGACACAACTTCCACAGGGAGTTTCTTCCCATTTTGAGGCATCCAGAGGCTAATTGGTATAAAAAATAAGTTTTACCTTATGAGGAAAGATCACAGGGTTGATAAGGTCTATCAGAGTTTTCTAGGTATGAAATAAGCTGGGTTCGAGCTTAATACTTTGACTTTTTGGCCAGACTTAAAAAAAAAATCAAAAAAATTTCTATAATTAAACCTCCTACATTTCCTATGAGTTGAATGCACTTTTCTGAAGTGTTCAGTATCCAATAATTCTCATTAATGTTCATACAGGTCTCTTTCAAGAAAACACATGAAGATAATCTGTACTCTGAAATGAAACAAGCTGGAAATAAAATAGATTTTTAGCATGTTCTTTAGTGATGAGATACACTTGCTTTATCAAAATAAACAGACCAGAAGAATAACGGCATGGCTAGTCTTTAAAAGAAATCATAGACCTGCCTGATAATAAAGAACTGTTCAAGAGCAATTCATCCTTGGGAATTGATTACCTCTGTCATCCAGCCAAGGTCAGTGACACATTCAGTTAACAGCTACATCAAAGGCAGAAGCATAAATTAAAAGAATTCCATAGCTCCAAGTCAGTTTGAGCATAAAATCTAAAAAACCCTGCAGTTTGTAGGGTCTCCCTTAGTCTTTTCAGTTTTTGTATAAGGGTTTGTTGTCTTTTCTGTGGTATTTTTATTGTTAATAATTCTCTCCCAAATTGTTTCCAGAAGAGCCCAGGAAAATCAAATCTTGGTTGTGCTCCGATACTGCCAGGCTGCTGTAGACAGTAGACAAAGGTGCACACAGTCCATATGTTGGTAAGCCTGGAAGTAATCCTGCTAAAATGAATTTGACTACTAACGGTTGTCACTAAGTAAAAGAGGAAATTTCTGTCCTCAAAAGCAGAACATTTCCAGTGCTGTGAGCATGTACATGTGTACGTGCCCTGGCACTTGGACTCCAAAAGTAGTGCTGTCACAGCCAATATTTGTATATATGTGAAGGTGGTTATTTTATTTGTGCCAAACACAGACGTTTTAAAAGTTAAAATATAAATTTAAAGGATTTAAATGATGCTGTCTCCTTTTGTGCCCCACTGCCCCAACAGTCAACCAGAATCCCTCACCACTCCTTTTCCTGCAGCTTGATTTAAAGGTTATAAATAATTCTCCTCAATAGGTTTTGCTTTGGAGTCCAACTTTTGAACTTTAATATACACGTCTGTATTATATTGTTACATTGGCAAACAGTTGACTGAGACTAGGTAACATGATTATAAAGCTGTTTGCTCTTGCCTACTTTAATAAAAAAAAACCCAAACCAAACCAACAGAAGGTGTGACTAAAATAGGCCTGAATGGTGTTAGGGCAAGATGATTCTGTTACCACATGTGAAACCTTGTTTGGTGTCACATGCGACTATTGCGGATACTTTGTAGTCTTTTAAGGAAAACAAGCTGTGGGGTTGTTTAATGTTTTGTGTTCCCTTCCACTTCTCTCTCTGTATCCCCTGTTCTATCTGTTGTATGTATTCACCCTGGGGATGGTGTGAAGCAGAGATCCCACTGGTTTTTCTGTCTGGATGTCATGTAGTGAGTCTGGATACTTGTTTAAGAACTTAATGTAATTATATTTAACTGCACAATATAGGCAGGGGCTTCTTCCTAGGTATAGACCCTTCCACTTTACGTAGCATGACTTGGGGGGAGTAAGGTTTCAGGTTTATTTCCTGTTTGCTTTGAATTTACAAATACCTGTTTTTTAGAAGTTTCCTGAACTTTATGAAGAAGGTTTTATTTATTTTTTAAATTACAATGGCTGTGATACAGGAATAGGAAGGAAACGTAGCTATGTTAATCAAGGCTGTCAGCTCTTGTTACTGGAGCACTCTTTGTATCAATTTTTAAAGTGTTTAATAAAACATAGGGACTGTTTCTCCTCTTTCTAGTCTGTAGTCATCTGACTACACTGAAGTCAAAGGAAGGTACTTTTCATGTGCAGTGCGGTAATGAGAAGAGAATGATAGATTCTCTTCTGCTGAAGGTTTCAGCATCTGGTAAGCAGTTTTTTTTTCTAGGTTGAAGAAGAAATCAGCAGTAGGTAATGGCCTCTGTTTAAAACTCTCGATGCACTGTTGGCAGCTTTTCCTGGCTAGCTCTAGTGTACTGGTTATCTTCCATATAAATTTTGGGTCAAATTCTAAGTAAATTTACTTCTGTAAATCAAATACAGCTCAATTCATTTTGCTTGTGGAACGACTGAGAGGCTAATTTAGTCTCTTGGTTTTATTACATATTCTCATTTTGCAATTTCATCCATGTGTATTAAAAAAAAATGAGAGTGCTTGATTTTGCATGAGGCCCAGAAATGCAGTGCCATCCTTTCTGAAGACCCCAAAGCCTATGTTGTGTACTAAGTGCATCAGTAGTTCTGCTGGGTTTCCAAGGTGCAATCATTTCTGAGGCAGGCTTTGGCAGCCGCATAATTAACACAGGACAGAGTGCAGCAGTTTAGCTCTGGAAACAAGCAAGAGTATTGCACTGAATTGATATGAAAATTATGAGGGTGCACCTCAGCTAACTCAGGCTATTGAGCTGCTATAACTCCAGGAGGGAAAGGAACTCTGCACTTCTCAGTGATGAAAAATAAAACTTGTTTCACTGTGATTCTATAAGAGAAGACATTGAGTAAAAGCATCTCTGCAAAAGTTATTAGAAAACTTCGCAGAAGGAAATAGGAATGTATCTACAAGAACCATTTTCAAACAAATTAGAATGTAAAACAATTGCAGGTTGACAGAAAAGTGGTGTGCTGACCTTTTAATTTTTTTCTTCCTTCTTTTCCCATTTATCAGATTTTCATCCTATTCTACATCTGCAGCCTTCAGAACAAATTTTGGCAAGAGTATTCAGTGTCAGTCTTCCCCCCCCCCCCCTCGCTCCCCACTCGCCNAATCTGTTTTCCCAGAGGCCCCACCCCTGTTGCTGATGGGCTCAGACTTGGCCAGTGGGGGATCCATCCTGGAGCCACTGGCATTGGCTCCACTGGACATGGGGGAAGCTTCTGGAAGCTTCTCACAGAAGGCCCCCCTGTGGCCCCCCGGCTACCAAAACCTGGCCACACAAACTCGATACAGTCACCAGGAGGAAGAGATGTTTTCCCAGGACAGAAAAAAGTCAACTCCTATGAATTCCTGTTTCTCATACAGAAAGATGCCTTGAAAAATCTATAATGAAATTTTTACATGTGAGAGGGATTGTCAGCATCATCCTATATTGTTCTTTGATGTGCCCCAAAAATACTGCAGCAGAAGGTATTAAAGAATAAATTGTGTGCATAACCCCCCCAGCACAGTTTGTCTCTACTCTTAACCAATTTGTGTCAGGGTGAACTTCCTCCTTCTCTGGCCTTATTGAATTCTCCTAAGGTTTTCTCTTTGTGTCACATGTGTGTTAGTATCCTCTTGCGCAGCATTCATTATCACATTATTTCATAATTTCAGGGGGAAAGTAAACCAGTAACAATCTTGTGTCAATCTCCTTTACACAGTGAGAGCAAACCTCCTTTATCCTTTAGATGCAAAGAAATGCTTTGCACTGTGGTTGTGTTTTGGCATCACTGAGCTGGTAATTGTGTGAAAACCACTAGGTCTCAGTCTTTAGGTATCAGCTGTTGCCAGTGTCCAGAGAATTTGCTATGACCTGTGAGTAGATCAGATGTAAGAAAACCAAGAAGTGTGTGCCTCTCAGTCCACATCACCACCCTACCCATATAATTGCATTAAAAATTAAAGAGCCATTTATTTTCAGTGCTATTGTAGTTGGTCTATGTTGCCCTCAAATTGGGATGAATATTAAGATCAGTAATTTCCCCTATTTTTCACTGAAAAATCCTGAACTCCAGTTCTGGATCCAAGGCTTAGGTCCAATATATTTAAATTTTAAAATTTGAATAATTAGAATTTTATCCTCTCCCTTGAAGAATGTTGTCCCTTTCTAATTTTTAGTAATGGGGAAATATAAATTAAACAGAGCTCACTCTTTAGCCTTTCTTGCTGGTTTTTGTTCTTGCCTTTTCATAGATAAGAACAAGGTTCCAGCCTTGCCTAAAGGGCTGCTAATCTGTTTGCTCTTGATCTCTTAAACCTCTTTCCAAGAGGCCACAACACTGACTCTGGGGTTTCTGGGTTGTTCTTTTCTTTGCTTTTCAATCCCTAAAGACTACAGGGCCTCCTGCTAAGACAGTTATTTTTATGTTCTTTCCTGTAGTAAAAAGTGTGCTGCATTTTAACAAGGCTTCTGTTTTTAAACAAATGAAAAGGTGCCCTGAGCAGAGGTATTTGTACAACACTGTAACCATTATAATGGTTCTCTTCAGGCAAAGTGAGACACAGTAAATAAGGTCCTTTCTTATCCTAACTCTGGAATCATTAGAGTGGGAGGCTAATAAAGTACAATTGTAAATTCTGAAGGAGTGTGGGCTTTGTGGGTGTGTGTGTGTTTGCATTAGGAGTCTGCAATTTCACCTGCTAAATGCGGGCAAAGCTTTTCTGGCTCTGAGGCACCTGCCTCCCTCTTATTTTCACTGAAGTGGTATTTGGCACTTTTGGGCCTCTGTTTATGAATCCATCTCTTCAGCTTTTGAAATTACGTGGCAAACTCTTTTTCTTTCTTCAAGCTGGAGCTGCTGCCTAGCATTCCTGATTTTAGGATCTTAGTTTTGCTGTAGTGCTGAGAAATGACTTCTTTGTCTCCACATCCCAATGAAAGGAGCATAAAGAGAGAATGACCCACATGGCATTCTAATGGAGATGGCTCTCTGCACCAGAGAAGTGTTTACTCTTCCCTCAAAACCCTAAGGCTGGAAGCAGTGGGTAGGTGAAAATAGAGACATGTAGATAATAAGAAAATCTGTAGTCTGCTAAGTGATGGTTTCTTGCCAGAGATGTAGTAGTGCTACTTCTGGTTCCCCTTGAAGGGGTTTGGAGCCCAGAAGCTTATATGTTACTGCTAATCCCTGCTAGCTGAAGATACTGGCAGTGTTCTGGATTGGTGGTGTAACTGCTGTACCTTATCCCAAAGATGGCTACATTTCTGGAATCAGAGAAATTACTCCCATATAAGTAACCTTTCAATTGCATTTTACAGTTTGTCAAAAAGGGTCAGGTTATTTGGAGGAAATAACCTTTGTTTAAATCTGTCTTTCTTGTTGGAAGAGTTCCTCTCAGGTGAAATTAACTGGACTTGGTATGCAGGCTAATTTTCTTATGTGAAACTTGATTTTCCTTTTATAGTTGTTAGACTTACCTTGGAATGCATTGGCTTATACAGGTCTGTAAGAATTGCATCACCTTTCATCCTAACCAGAGGTAGGATGTGTTTAGAATGTGCCAGCGTAACATTGTAGTAAGTTCCAGTTCCAGAGGAACTTTCTCTTGAGATTCCTGGAGACCTTTAGTAGACTTCTGATAGACCTTGCACCAGCCCTGTAGGATGTGGATATGCATTTCAGAACTTGGAGGAAATACGCTTTTATTGTTTTTTCTCCCCCTCCGCCCCCCAATCATACAGCTTTGATCTACATTAAGGATCCAAGAAATGCTGCATTTCACTGTTTGTTCTGAGTTGTCCTTCTCTAAAATTTTCAAAGGTTTCTGTTTAGAGTAGTGATTATATTTTAGATGGCATCAGAATTCATCAGAAATTTCAACACCCTTTTGAGTGCTGTCTGGAATAGGAATAGCCTCCCATCCCCCCCACCTTCCTCTTTAAAAAAGAAAGAAAACCTGTGCATAAGTGTATTTCTGAATGAGTGAGACATACAAACATAAATGGTAGTGGCAGTGGCAGCTGAATTGCTCTGAAAATTTAGAGCTATGTTGTATGAATTTCAGCAGGAATCTCATCTTGAAAAAGACCACTAGACACAAAAAGCTGTTCTTCCATGTGCTGGTTTATAGAACTCTCCAAGGGTTACTTAATTTTTCTGGTCCTGGTTATGAGTTGTTGGACCTTGTGGTAATCTGGTAGCTGGAAGTTGATGGAATTCCAGACCATACAGACCTTTAACCATCTGCCTTGTTTGTTTCCTCTTGATTTAGCTTTGCCCAGTTCAAGCTAAACAATTTTGGAATAAGGGACTGCAGAGAGGAAAAGCCAAGTGTTTGTTTACTTATTTGCGAATGAATATATTGTACTTAATTTTAAGTATTGTTTACACTGTAATTTTAAACTTTAGTTTTCTACCGATTGCAAATAGAAACATACGTGTGATTAGTGACAACTAGCCTTCCAACAGTTATCCTAAACTCTTTAAGTTATATTTTGAAAAAAAATCACTGTTTTTCTGCTTGTGATGGCAGACTTTTTTGGCACTTAGAAAAGAGGCTGCATACCAAGTTTTTAAAAAGGTACAAAGATAATGTTGATTAATGTGGGTTATTGTTTAAGTACTGGACCAGAATTCATAACACAATCAAAGGTGTAATAGAAATTAAACTTACATTTAATTTTAATTACAAATTACCTCATTTATGCAGTCCCCTGCCACACCTGTCTGCTCAATGGTCATTATCATGACACAAAAAGCACCACAGTATTTGTGAGCCTGCAATGTGCAGCAGTAAGATTCGTTAAAGGAACTAATTCCTAGTGTACACTTCTTGTACTACACTAGTGTACACTGCACTAGTGTAGTCACCTTAGAGTGCCTTGCACTGTCACTGGCTAAAGCCATATGACTTTCCCAAATAAATTAATGTTTGAATTAGATCTTTCACATCATCGTATCTTTATTTGTTAAAAATTACTCTTGACGAAAGCTCCTGACCTGGTTAATTTATTCAAATAGTAAGTCATCCTTACGTGAAATGCACCAAACAAAACATGCACTTTTTCTGAGCTCATCTCTTTTAATAGTTGTCATTTTCCATCAATAGAAGCTTTTGTACCTTTTTGTTTCTAAATTGTTAAGCTCTGTGTGGCTTGTAGCTACTTTTGCACTCAAAACACTTCTCAAGCTTCACTTCAATAAGAGAGATAGATGGAGTTCTGTGCCCTTTGGCAAAGTGTGTTTTCTAATTGATTTGTTGTGTTTGTCTTGCTTGAATATTCTCCCATGTATCTGCCTGATTAAAAAAATTCTAAGTCCTTCAAAAAGCCTTATTCCAGCTCTGGCTGCATCAGTGCCCAGTGCAGAAAGTAATTTAATATCTGTTTGTGTGCTTGGGACTTCCTTGTGTGAATGTCCAGTGACAAGGCTGGACCTTTGCTGAAAAGTCTCTGAATTTGATCCCCATGACTCCAGAACTCTTCTAAACACCTGATTCTCAGCGTATGTTCTTGATATGCAAATATGGCAACAGACTTCTAATAAACTTGATGTTTAGCACAACCTCTGCTTCTTTGCTCAGCTTTCTCAGTCAAATGATTTTCTTTCTGAGCATTTGTGTCCTGCTCTGTCAGAGCATTCTCCAGTCTATTATGCAAAAACTTTATCTGCAATGATTTGAATTTCCTTTTAAATACCAGTAATGATGTTAGTATGAAGTTAAATGCCAGATTCTGCAGTGTTCATCTAAACCCAGATTATTCTAATTTACAGTTATTCATTAGTGTCTATTAGTGATTTAAAAAAAATGTATTTTGTGTATGTCATGTTGAATTGTTCTGGTTCTTAATGAAATTGACCTGTGCTATTGTTTTTCAAAAATGTGTATCATTTTGAAGATGTACCCTTTTTTATCAGTCAAGCTTTCAAATGCATTTAAAGAAAAAAATTGGTGAATTCCAGGTAGCTAGCTTTATTTCCTATAAATCCATCTCAAAAGGCATTAATTCTACCTTATTTTACTTGCTTATTAGTAAAGTCATACATCAGCCATTCCAGTATTTTGCCTGACTTGCCCAGTTTATGGATATGGGTTTTGCTTGTTTGTTTTTTAAAGCTTAGCAATGTAATCTCTTTTTGACACTCTTGTTGCTGCTTGGCTCGCTGTCTCAAAATTTTGGGATGCAAATTATCCAGATCTATTTCATTTCAGCAACTGTTAATTAATTTTCTCTCCCTAATAATTGTTGTAGAAAGCACTCACACTGCAACAGCATCATCTTGCTTTTTCCTGAAGACTAATACTCAGTGAATACTTTTGTCTTTTTTTCTATATTATTATTTCTATTAATACTTCTGCCACAAACCATGCAGATATATAGCACAGTTATAAATTCTGTGTTCTTAATGAAATCTCTCTTGGTGTCCTCTGCTGTCCATTTTTTTATATTTATCTTTTTTCTTGATCAGTTATGCAGTTGCTTAGTCCTGACTCATATGCATCGCTGGGAATGGCTTTACATTCTTTCATCCATTATGTGCCTTTCACTACTCACCTAAATAATGTTAATTGTTTTGTTTTTGTCTTTTTTTTTTTTAATCAATATGACCTAATTTCTGTTTGAGTTATGACTATCCATAGGCTTGGAACTTGTTCTTAAACAGTGCCCAACTTTATTCGGCCCAAATCACTTTTTCTCAGATGACTTCTATAATGAACAATTCACAAGGTTTCTTTATTCAGATTTCCATAATTGCAAAGTTCACTTAAGGTTTGCTTAGTTTACTGTCACTTCACTTTGTTTGTTCTCTTGCACTGTGGGAGTTTTACTTTGTACACCTTGATCTTTACCTACAGATGTGAAGAAGGGGGAAGCAAAGGCAAGATGGTGATATGTCCTAAATGTTCTTCCAAGAACTGTGCCATCACATTCCTTTCTTTTTTTTAGTCTAGGACTGGTAGATCAATCTGGAAGTCTAGAAATTTATTTGTGAGAAGATGTGTCTGTTAGATAAAGTGTTCAAGTGCTCTCATCTGGAATACAGATTTTGAGGTAGAAGTTGATGGATTGAATACTGAAACAATACCATCCACAGACTGTGAGTTTAAGCTTGGTAAACACAATAATTTTATTATTCTACCTCCTCACTTGAATATTTGCCTGAAAAGAAACAGTTCCTGAATCATCTTGATAAAAAGGGACATTTGAGGATAGCAAGTTTTTGTGTTTAGGGCATTTTTGAAAAATTTTTTCCCCAGCTGATACTTATAAAAGCAGAAATTTTGCTTTGGCTTGGTTTTGCTCTTGTATATGAACACTTTTCTTCTATAAAGGAACAGAAAATGTGCTCACTATAACAATGGAAAAGTATATGAACTGCTGGAAGTTAATCAGAGGACCCAGAAAATTAACTTGTATCATCTTAGGGTTACCTTTGATTGCAGAAATCACTCTTTGCCCTGAGTAGGTGGTTCAAATAAATTGTGCAAATAGACAATGAGTTAATGGAATAAATTAGAAGGGGATTAGTAGTAGCTGTACTTTATTCATCAGAGAAATGTCAGAGTGCTGTATATACAGCACTTAAGAAATAAATTCTCCAGTTCCCATATTATTTCATATTGTTGTTTTGATACGAAACAATAGGATGAATCTTGAGTGTTCTTGAATGGATTACGCATACCCATTTATAATCCACTTTTTATTCCTCTTCAAGTTTGGGTGACTTGACGTTATTAAAGTCAGTTAAATATGGGTCAAATACGAGTCACACATCTGGGAGATCCATACCACTGACTAATGAAATAGGCAAATAGGCTATAAATTCTTTCAAATAGTAAAACAAATTATAGAAAATTTACCTACATTAACTTTCTGTAAGTGAAGGGACACTAAACAACCACAGAGAAGGTAGGATCTACAATATAGTTGTGGTAAGTACCATTCCTGAGAAGATATTTTAAGCCAATTCTAGTGTTATGGGAATTTTTCCTTCCTGTGGAAAGGCTTTGGATTGTGCCTTTAGTAAATTAAACCAAACTAAAAAGAGGAATTAATTTAAAATGGTGTTGATTCAGAAATAATTAAATATGGCAACACTTAGATCTAGTACATTCAAAGATTGTAAGTAAATACATATTGCACTTAGGCTGTCCTGAGTGTTTATATATTATATGCCCTGCAGTAGAACAGTTTTAAATGTCTTTAAATGCCAACTGCTGTTGCAGGTTGATGGCTGATTTGAGATAATACTTCACTTGTGTTTGGAAAATAAATTCCTCTGGGGAAATCAGTATTTGTCATGTCAGATTCCATACCTTGGTTTGTTGGTGGACAGGGTGGCCTCTGGGGAAGAGCTGATCGTTCATATGCTACTGTATTAGCAAGATCTATTTGTGGAATAAAGGACTGCTCAGTCCAGATCCCTCTGTCATCCTGCTCTCTTCTGTCTCTTCCTGAACACCCTGCACTGGGGTGAGTAAATTCTACATTCTGAACTTGAGAAAGTAAAAGCTCTGCCTCCTGGTGCCATGGCTTGTTTCCTCTGTAGCCAATAAGGTTTGACTGTGTGTTTGTTCAGTAGGGATAGGAAATACCAGTGTATGGGAAAAATAAAGAGCAGTGCAAGTACCTGGAGAAACATGCTTATTGAGGTTCCTCTCCAACACAGAAATAATGACAAATGGTGCAATGGAACTGCCTTGTTTTCCTTTGTTGACTGGGTGTAGGCATACATGTATGCGTGCACCAAATGTACATAAAATAAATGACATACTAATAATATGCTCTAATTTGTCTTCAGAATTCTCCCATGGAGTATGATGCTCCAAATAATTCATCATACATATTTCTTCTCTGTATAAAAACCTTTGTTTCAAATTTAGCAAGCTGTTCTCTATGGATGTGTAGAAATTGCAGGATAAAAAAAATTACCCTGCCCAGTAAACAAAGTCACTATCCACCTGAGTAGTCACAAGATAGGCACAAGCAGGGTCCCTCCTTCCACAAGGTGAATCTCCTGCAAAACGAGGTCATTGCACTGTTTACCCCATGCACAGAACTACAGGTGTTCACCGGGGGAATGTGGCTGCTCCCCACACTGCTTTGAGTTTGAAATCACATCTCAAGGGATGCAATTGTTTCAGGAACTTCTTGTGAGATCATGTGACTTCTTCATCTGAGATTCCTCATCCCAAATTGCTAATTCCACAGAGTAGCTGTTATCAGGAATGCAGGGAGCCCCCAAAGCCCCCTTGCCTGCTATAAAAGTGCAAATGTCCAGGGCACAGGCACAAACTGAGAGTCTGCACCTGAGCAAATATGGAGCTGCAGTATCCTGTGCTGTACATTCTGAAGAGATGGAAATCAAAGTCCTTTGTAAAAGGAATAATTTTAAGTAAAATATTCAGCTGTAGGAATATGGATTAGCCATTGGAATGGCAACCTGTATACATTCTTCAGTAAAACAATGAATGACAGAGTATTAGTCCTACACCTTAAAAGAACAAGGCCCAAAATTTCATTCTTTAAGGTCAACGCATAGGTGAGTCACAGCTTGGAATATATGTGCTGCGTGTGGAACTGGAACATTTTGCTGTGTATCAGCTTAATTTCTCTTTCTATCTAACAAGTCAAAGGGGGTAATACATATCTAACATAAGAACCTGCTGCCCCATAAGGCTTGTGATGTTTTTGGTGGAAACCTAAAGATTTTTTTCTTCAGTGTTCATTCATAATCTACTTTTTTACCCCTCAGCATTGAAGATTATTGTATCTGAGGTTGGTTGTGGAATGTCCATCCCTGGAAATTGAGCTGGCCAAAGCCATAGTTAAAATGATCAAGTGTTTGCCACAGTCCCAACATTGTCCCACGGTCAGAGTTGACACTTGTAGATCTCCCTTCCAGCCAACATTTCTAGACTGCATAGGAGTTCTGATAGAATTAACTACTACTTCTCTCTTCACCTTCAATTTTCTGATCTTCTAATGCTGGGGGAAGAGGAAAATACACAGTTTAGCTGGTTACATTGCTGTCAGAAAGAGAAAATAATTAGCTAAGTCAAGTTTGAAGGTACGGGGTTTTTGTTTATTTCTTTATTTTGGCCCTGTTGTCTTTTTAAATTTTTTTTATGATTAATGATGAAAGTTTTTAATTTCATACCATTTTGTCATTGGAAAAGGCAAATTTACTGGCAGGCAATAACATCTGTGTGTGAAATTTTAAGTTTATACAAGTCATAACCTTGAAATACATGAAGATTTCCATGGTGCTTTTGTAGCAGTGTTTGCGTGCTTGTGTATTTGTTGCTGTTTACTGAAATTAGGTTTCTTGGTAATTAAGTACTTCTTCAGTAGAAAGAAAAAGTGAGAAAGCTTTCTTTGGAATTATTTTTCTCTTTCCTTTTTTTCTGAAAGCTCATAAAGTGAGAAATGTGTGTCCATTTTATTAGTTCTGTGATTAAATTATAGGTTGTTGGGTTTTTTTCTTTTCCTTTTGCTAGGAAATGTTAGATCATTTAAAAGATTTCTGGTTTCTGGATAACTTTTTATCATTTCAAGAAGCCAGAGCTTAGGTTTTTCTGCTGCATTTTTCCTTTACTTTGTATAACTGGATATTATGTGACTCTGTACTTCAGTATATTCTAGCAGATTTTAAATAAACCTTTTCTAAACTAGTGAAAGAAAATTAGAAAATTTCCAGGGAAATCCCTTGCTAGGTATCACATCTGTCAATTCAATTCAAGCTGGAGTAATTTTCATCAGCCTCAATCAGCAGTTTTGTTCAAAACTCAAATGTAGTATTTGCTAAAGACAAATACAATTTTTTTAGGGCAGATCTCAACCTTTGATCAAGTATCAAATATTCTGCTGTTGGAACTGTAATGTCCCAACTTATACAACAATGAACTAGTTAAATAAAAAGCTAAAAGAAACACCTGAAATGATGCACAACAGTGTGAAAATCTCTGGAGACCTTCTGTAATCAAAGTGAAATAAATCACTACCCTTGCAAGTACTGATAACACACAGAGATGTTTGTCTTCATCTCTAGGCTGGGAATGTGGCATATCACTATGTAAATTGGATTTGAGTCCTAATTAAATATTTAAAAGATCTTGGCTTTCTGTTGCTTTTTTGAGAAGATGGCATATGCTAGGTAGAAAACCTCCTGGCTTCATATTCCTATATATTTGTTATATTGTGAAAGATTTGTTCACATAGTATAATGAATTTGGCTTTGATTTGAAGAAAAAGTGTGTGCTAATAGCTCTCTGAAGACAGATATGTTAGCTGGAATAGAACAGGTTTTACTTCTCTTGGGGATGTTTAAGAGCACTGATCATACATATGATATTAATAGATGATATTACATAGATGGTATTAATTAAATGGTGTCATGGTCTGACGCAGCTAA
>VWZT01014022.1:7388-28112 GCA_013397055.1 Pachycephala philippinensis
ATCCCTGAATTGCTGCTGCCTCGATCCCTGAATTGCTGCTGCCTCGATCCCTGAATTGCTGCTGCCTCGATCCCTGAATTGCTGCTGCCTCAATCCCTGAATTGCTGTTGCCTCCATCCCTGAATTGCTGCTGCCTCAATCCCTGAATTGCTGCTGCTGGTTTGTGTCCCCTCAGCACCTCAGGAGCATCCCAGGGGTGTCTGCCATGGGATGGCAGAGCTGGCAATAATGGGAAGCATTTGTCATCCCTAATAATTCCATGGTTTTTTGGCTGCCAACACTCCAAACCTGGCAGTTTCCTGCCCCATCCATAACGTGGATCACGGAGCTCTTCCCTGGAAGCCACTGCTGCCGCCAAGGAAAACGGATGGGATTTCACAGCAGGTTGAAAAGGACAATTCCTTAAATTCCAGTTATTGGGGGAGCCCGAGCCAGGAGCTCTCAGACATCCTGGAGCAGGTGACGCCAACCTGGGCAGTGGGGACAGGGCCCTGTCCCCCAGCCCCATCCCGAGGTGCCATCGGAGCAGGGAATGGAGATGGATGCTGGAGCTGGATCTTCCCAATCCATCACTGTCAGCCCCAGAACAGACAAAATCCTTTTCCTTTCCAGCAGCAGAAATGTGTCCCCTCGTCCCCGGGGGTCTGTCTGGTGGCTCAGCTCCTCCTGGGAATCACTGTAATTTGGTTTTTTTTGAGCAGAAATCCATCAAGGTTTGAATTTTAGGATGAGCCGGTTCCGAGAGGGAATTGGTGAATGCAGAAAATTGGTTTCAGTTGGCAAGGTTGGGGTTTATTCTTGGTTTTTTGGTGATTTTTTAATCTTTTGCCTGAAAGCAGAGGTGTGAATCTCAACATCCTCATGGTACCTCTGCCTCCATCCTCTTCCTCCCCCTAAATTCCCAAACCTTGCCCAATCCAGCAGTTTTATCGTGCAGTTATCCCACTAAAACAGGATTTTGTGGCTGCTTAGAGCACTCCAGTGAGTGCCACAATGAGGAAATGGGGCTGCTGGGTTTTGGTGCTGGAGTTTATTAAGGTTTTGTTTGTGAATGCTGAAGAAATAATCTGGTTAAGAGAGGGGTGAGGTGAATTAATGAAATTATTTAATTATATATTAGGTGTAGTTTGAAGGTGGCTCTATAAGGTCCCTTCTGACCCAAACCAGTCTGGGATTCTGGGATTCTGTGGTGCTCAGGAGCAGAATGAGGTCGTGATGGGACCCCTCACCTGCTCTTTAAATCTTCCCCTCCCTAAAACATGCCGATTTTGCATGTTCAAAGCAGAGAAAATGCAGTTCGTTAATTTTTATTAATTTTATGATCTTCCAAAAGGAAGCTGTTGTAGGACTGGGGATAAACAGTGAATTAAACAGACACCAAGAGCCAGATCTCCCACGTTTTCCTCAGGAAAAGTCCCTCTACATCAGCAGCATTTTTGATGTGAGAGAGGCAAAAAGAACAGAGCAGCCAAGTTGTAAAAATCCTTTTAGATTGCTTGTGATGGGAGAAACCTGGGAAAAATCCGAGCTGTTTTCCATGGCTTTACCCTGGGGAGACCAAACCCTCGAGGAGAGGCACGGCGCTGAGTGCTCAGGGTGATTTGGTTTTCCTTGGATTTCCCAGCAGGGAGCTGATCCCAACCATTTTGGAGGAGTTTGGGAGCGGCTTCCCAGGGATCTGAGTGCAGGGATGGCACGAGTGGCTCCAGGGAAGGGCTGAGGGTGGATCTGGGATGTGTTTTTGGGCAGGTGTTGGTTGCACCCCTCGTTGGGATGGTTTGGCTTTTGTGGCTCCTTCCCTGCAGTCAGGAGAGGTTCTCTCACCTCCTTTTAAACCTGGGCTTAGGCACAGCTTAAATGAACTGCCCAGAAAGGCTCAGTGGGACACGTCTCATTATGTCTCAATTTAGGAGCCACTCTGGCTCCAGCCCAACTTGAAAAAAGACAAAAAAACCAACCCTGGAGAGGGGAAAAAATCCCAAAGACAGAGATTTTTGGGATCCTATAAAAAGAGGAGGTGATGCTTTTTCCAGAAAAGGCATTTCATTTTTTCAGAGAGTTTCTTGTCTTCCAGAACACATCCAGAATCCAAGACTTAGCAATGCAATGGGATTTTTTAATTCCTACATGCCCTGCTCTGCTTTTTTGAACTGATAAATACATATATAAAGATATAATTTGATAAATATGTAATTTTTCCATCTCTCCTCTACCTCAGACGTAGCGGGAACCAAATGTAACAACCCAGATTTGGAGGTGACAGCCAAAAAATCCCAGAGAAATGGGGCTGTTCTCGCTCCTAGGAAGCGTTTCCCAGCTCCATAACGGGTTCCAGCAGTGGTTGAGGGGTTGTTTTTACAACCCTCGGATCATAAAATGAGCAATTCCATCATCTCCCAAGTCTTTTAACTGCTGCTTTATGGGAAATCAAAAGCGCCCTAAAAATTATATTTCAAATTCCATTAAACTCCCTATTTTTAGTCAGCCCCGCTCCTGGGGATCAGCCAGGCACACACCCAGATGTCTCTGCTGGGTTGAGGAATTCTCCATCCCAAATTGTCCCAAAATGTGCCCATGTGGATCCCGGAACAGCCCTTCCCCACCTCCTTCTCAGCTGCCTTCTCTGGCTCCCGGGGATTTCTCACGTGGAAATCCTGGGATTTGGGGTAAATGCTGGGGTTTGTCCATGATGCTGGAGTTCTCCTCTCCCTTGGCATGATCCGAAGGACTCCCAGGTGTTCTTCCAGCCTGTGATCCGTCAGGGATTGGAGTTTGTGGTGCTGGAGTTAGGATATCCCACGGTCTCTGCTGGTGTCCGTCCTGCTGCAGCGCACCAGGAAAAACCAGGATTTGGGAGGAGAAGTGGGAATGTTGGAGACGCGGGAAGGTTTAAGCAGAACAAATCAGGAGAGGAATGTCCACCCCAAGGTGCTGATCTTTTGATGTGCCTCAGGTCCTGGGGTCAGATTTGGGCACCTCCTGACAAAAGTGACCCCGAGGGGCTGGAGCGTGTCCAGGGAGGGGAACGGAACTGGGAAGGGGCTGGAGAATTCCTGAGGGAGCTGGGAAAGGGGCTCAGCCGGGAGAAAAGGAGGCTCAGGGGGGACCTTGTGGCTCTGCACAACTCCCTGACAGGAGGGGGCAGCCGGGGGGGATTTGGGATCTTATCCCAGGGAACAGGGACAGGACACAGGGAATGGCTTCCCACTGCCAGAGGGCAGGGATGGATGGGATATTGGGAAGGAATTCCTGGCTCTGAGCGTGGTGAGGCCCTGGCACAGGTTGCCCAGAGAAGCTGTGGTTGCCCCTGGATCCCTGGAAGGCCGAGGTGGACCCGTGTCCAACCTGGCCTTGGGCATTTCCAGGGATGGAAATCCACAGCCTCTGGAGCTGGTGGTGGGATGGGCACACTCCACATTTCCTGGTGTTGGTGTTTAATGACCCGAGAACTTCCCATCTGCCAGGACACATCCACTGCACGCCTTGGGTTTGGGTTTGGGGACCTGTGGACATCCGTGACTCCTCTCTTGAGCCCATCCTGCTGATTCTGTGCAGAATTTCTTGGCACACGTCTCCTGCAGCCTTCTGAAGAGCTTCCCTTTCTTCAGCTTGGAAAACATCTCGTGGTCAGCCCCTGAGGAGCCCCTCCCTGGGCTGTGGGTGCTCCTGAGCCCTGCCCGTGTCCCACGACTGGGGCTGCTCCTTTCTCTGCAGTGACAGCACTCCAGGCTCAGCTTTGTTCCGTCACAGAAACGACTGATGGCGAGGGAGAGAAGTTTCTCTTTAATCTGACCCAGTTCAGTGTATTTTGGGTAACTCCTCCCTCTTCCCACAGCTCTCTGGAAGTACCCAGATGGGAATGAGCTCTGAGAGCTCGGGCTGTAATGGGGAACAGCTTCGGAGCGGGGCTGTGTGGGAATGGTGTGGGAGAAGGAGAAGCTCACTGTGGGAATTGGGATCTTCTCTCTGCTCCTCCTGCCTCAGTTCCTACCCATCATTTCTCACTTTTTCCCTCTGTGAGCTTCTCCAGAGTCCGTGCGTGGATTTGTTCTTCAGCCTCAGTGTCCTCGAGGTGTCGCTTTGTTCCTGTGGGTATGGAAGAGGACGTCCCATCACTTTTCGAGGCTTTTCGAGGCTTTTCTAGGCTTTTCTGGGATAGAAAGACAAGGCTTTATCCGAGGAGATCCCATCACTTCTCTAGGCTTTTCTAGGATCGCTTTCCAAGGCTTTATCCAAGGAGATCCCATCACTTGGCTTTTCTAGGATAGCTTTCCAAGGCTTTATCTGAAGAGTTCCCACCACTTGGCTTTTCTAGGATAGCCTTCCAAGGCACTATCCAAGGAAGATGACTTTGAGACCTCCATTCTTCCTTGAGGAATCCTCAGATGGTCAATTCCCCAAATCTTATCCATGGCCATGAGCAGATTGTCCACGTTCCCTTCCCTGGGAGCTGCTTCAGCCTCCATCCCGGAGGTGCCATCACAAATCCCGTGTAATTCAGAGGAAATCTTGCCCTCAAATGATGTTTTTGAGGGATGAAGTCACCAGCTGGGTCCGTTTTTGCCACTCAATCCGTGCGAGGCCCCGTCCCCGCGTGCTCAGCCGCGCCGGGGGCACGGGGAGATCCCCCCGTGGGCCGTAATTAATTTACAGTGGATGTCTCTTTTTCTGCCGCGCCTTTGAACTCTTTATTCTTTGTCCATTGTAAAGGGCTTAACGGTTCCTGTTCCTTGATTCTTTCATCAGTGAAATGTTTTGGAAGAGAGGTTGGAGTCCCCCTGTGACCTGCCCTGGGTGGCCCAAGCCTGTAGACCTTGCAAAGACATTACTTTTTTGGCCTGAACACAAACCCCTCAAACCTTTAGCCTGGCTAAATGCTTTGTACAAACAGCCGCATACTGATCTGCTCTATTCTCCGGTGATTTTCTGCTCAAGGGGCTGCTCTGTAGGTTGCTTGCTATGTTTGCCACTTGCCTCGGTAGTGAAGACAGTACAATAAACGAATCCGACAGTACTGAGGCCAACACTGCCCTCGGTTGTTCCGAGAAAATTATCCTGAAATCTGCTTGAAGAGATTAAACCCAAGAAGAACTGGCTGTGTCTCTGCTCTAAAGCTCCGTTCTCGGCTTTGTTTCTCCTTTTTTTCTCCGAGACTTTGTTCGTTCCTCCTGCAGAATGAGCTGGTGGCATTGGTATGTAAAGTGTGACCTGCGATTACAGAAGGTGCAGCTCCTTCTCCAGCAGCCCAGGGCAAGCATTGCATTCATTCCTGCAGCCTGGGGCTGCCACAGCTTTCTCCGAGCGTCTGGGCCCTATTCCCGCTCCCGTTTCTCCTGGGACACAAAGAATATCAGCTCCTACCCCATTTCTTCTGGGATGTCTGGGCCCTCTTCCCGCTCCCGTTTCTCCTGGGACACAAAGAATATCAGCTCCGACGTCATTTCTTCTGGGACACAAAGAATATCATCTCCTACACCATTTCTTCTGGGATGTCTGGGCCGTATTCTCACTCCCGTTTCTTCTGGGACACAAAGAATGTCAGCTCCTGCATCATTTCTTCTGGGACACAAAGAGTATCAGCTCTGATGTCATTTCTTCTGGGACACAAAGAATATCAGCTCCTACATCGTTTCTTCTGGGACACAAAGAGTATCAGCTCTGATGTCATTTCACTTCTTGGATGTCAATCGTAGAATCCCAGAACCGTAGAATTTGGGTTGGAAAGGACCTTAAAGACCATCCAGTTCCAGCCATGGGCAGGGACACCTTTCTCTAGAAGGTTCCAGAGCATTGTTAATTCAGTATTTTGATGAAAATTGCAGCTTAAATCAGTGTTGGCTCAATGTGTGACCACCATAACGAGCGGTGTTGAAGGGCAGTGTCTCTCCATAACTCTCCCAGACTTCCTCCAGTCAGTTCCTTAGGAATCACAGACTGGTTTGGGGTGGAAAAGACCTTAAAAGCCATCCAGTTCCAACCCCCTCCATAGGCAGGGAACCATGGGCAGAGACCTCTAAAGGTGAGCTGCTAACGAGCAGCCATGTCTTGGGATGAAATCTCTTTTTGGATGAAGTCTGTCTTGGAATAAAATCTGTTTTGGGATGAGGTCTGTCTTGGGCTGAAATCTGCCTTGGAGTGGAATCTGTCTTGGGTTGCTCACAAGCAGCTGACAGCGGTGATAAATTCACCAGCCTTGTGAGAACATTCACAATCACAGGCTTTTTCTCATGAGGATTTGAAGTTCATGCTTTGGGGAAGATCTTAAATTTCCCAACTCCGTGTGTGCTCCTAAATAGATTCTGAACAGCTGCGAGGCCCTTGATCCAAAATAGAAACTCGCTTTCCTCGCAGTCCTTCCAGGGTTTCTTTTCCAGGATTTCTCCAAATGTAATCAGGAACATGAGGTGACCCCATCCTTTTTTAGGGTAGGACATCATGGTTGGGTTCCTCAGCCCAGGGACGTCTCCGACCCTGAGCCACTCAGGGACCTTTCACCTCTAGAGAAGGTGCTCAAACACCATTTCTCACTTCTAAACATTTTCTGCTTCTCAGGTATTGTGCTTTTCCAAAGTGGGGTGTTTTGGGATTGATGTGGCTTTCGGGATAATTGTTCCAGATGGGACAGTGGGGTGTAGAGGGAGTGTGTAAAGATGATTTATCCCTTGCAGATCAGAGCCGGAGAGTTTGGGTTGATCCTCCCTCCCTGCTGGCTCGAGCAAGCCGCAGTCGAGTTTTATAGCAAACCTACATTAAAATGCCTTTGCAATTAGAGCTAATTAAAACAGTTTTTGAGGGACACATCTGAAGTCACTTCGGGCTCTTTGCACCCGGGATATTGCAGGATTGGTCAGCGGAATTGGCTGGAAGCTGGGCAGCTCCGAGCTCAAGGAATCATGGAATGGTTTGGGTGGGAAGGGACCTCAAAGGCCATCCCATTCCAGCCCCTGCCATGCCCAGGGACACCTCCCACTGTCCCAGGCTGCTCCCAGCCCCAGTGTCCAGCCTGGCCTTGGACACTGCCAGGGATCCAGGGGCAGCCACAGCTGCTCTGGGCACCCTGTGCCAGGGCCTTCCCACCCTCCCAGGGAGGAATTCCTCCTCCTCATCCCTGTCCAGTCCCATCCTGTGCAAAACTCCAAAGGCACGACCATGGATGGTTCCTGCTGGCTTTGGTTTGTGCTTTTCCTATTATCCAAAATCTAATATGAACAGTCACATCCATAATTTCTCTTTTTGTGTTTTTATTTCTCCTTTTGAGTGGTAACGCTGGATAAAACCAACGCTTTCCCAGCCGTGCTTGCTCTTGTCCTGCAGCAGTTGTCACTTGAGCGATCACCGCAAAGATGAGCGATGGTTTCAATCTCAAAGCTCTTCTGGCATCTGAGACTATTAAAAAGCAGAGTCTGAGAAGTGTCCCCTGTGCCCCTGGAGGTGCCTGTGTCTGGCTTGAAGGATGTTCTCCATCCCAAGGTTTTAATGGAAGGTGGAGCAAGGGAGCTGATTAATAACCCTGCTTTAGTTCCCCGAAATGAGGCGGTTGAGGGACAGGGCTGAGTCCTGGTGTTCCGTTCATTAATCTCTTCTTGTTGGAGCCAAGGGGCTGCTCTATGATTGGGCTGCTCTAGGAAAGCTTTGGAAATGGGGATCTGATGATTTATGGTCCTGATTTTGTGGCGTTGGCTGGGAAATAGGAAAACTTTTGGAAGGATAAGATTTCAAGGCGAAGACCCTCTGACTTGAAATCGCTTTGTCCATTGGTACCTCTGATTAGTCATGGAGACAAAAGGCAAAATCCTCCTTCCATATTGCCAAGCCATCCCTAATTCTCATCTTTGTGGAGCTTTAGGAGCTGTTGGAGGATTTCTGTAGGGTAAAAACCAGGATAGTTGGGCGATAATGGGCCACGTAACTGAAAAATCTGTATTAGGTGTATATTCTCCCTCCTTTCTCCCTTTTTGCTGTCACACCTGGCTTCATCCCAAGAAAACATTTCATTCCTCCAGCACCTCCAGTGCCTGCAGGAGCCACACAACTCAACCCCGGGCAGATGCTTGAGTTGTGGCCTCACAAACGAGGTCCCCTCGGTGACAAAAGGCCGAGAGGAGAGCGGAGATGAAGCTGTAACTGCAGAGGGTGAAAATGAAGTGAAGTTGGGCAGAACCAGCCTCAAAAGACACCCCTGGATGCGTGCAGGCGTCGGCTTCATGGGCATTCCCAAGGAAAAGCTGCTAAATGCCATGGAAGACCCAAGGTCCTCTAACATGGATCCATTCAGGCCCCCTCGGGGGTTTTAGGTTTGGTTTAAAGAATGGATTAGGAGAAAAATGAATGACCCAAGTACGAAATTTTGGCCAGATTAGCCTGGAAGGAGATAAACGTGGCCTTGGAAATATCCTCTTCGCTTTAGAAGCCAACGTTATTCAGTTGTCAGATGTCTTCATCCACCAGAAATAAAAATGCCACCCAACGGCGGCGGCTCTCCGCGTTTGGGCTGACCAAGAGGCGCCATCACCAGATCATGCAAATAATCTGCTGCCCGATAATTAATGACGCGGCCGGGCATATTTTTTTGATGAATGCTCGTGGAGCCTGGTGACAGGCGTGAAATTAGAAAATTCCTTCAGCGCCCTAAAATATAAATAGCTTTCGGAACTGAAAAGGGTTTCACAGCTGAAGATTTTATTGTGTTGAGAGGAAAAACTTTTCCACCCCCATCCCCCCCTTTCTTCTGGGCGAGTTGTTTGTCCGTTCACAAAACAAATACTCTGAAGCCCAGTGCGGCTCATGGGAATAAATTTCAGGTCGAATTAGTACAGTTTCCTTGCTGTCAGGACGGTGGAATTAATGGTGTTTTGATGACACGAATTTTGAAGGGCGAACAAAGACGCTGAAGGGAGGGAGACATGACTCCTTAGAAGCGCGGTCCTCCTCTCCCCCAGCCTCTCTTGTCTTCCCTGTCATCCGTCTGCCAATCTCCCTGTCCATGGTTAGTTAAAGGCGCTTTTTATCCTCTTTTCTTTCCCACAGAGTTTGCCAGATCCGGCCCAGTGCCTGGGTTCCAAGGGGACACGCTGCAGTTGGCCTTCATCGACTTGAGACAAGTAAGTCTTTGTGTTTTTGTTTTTTGTTTTGCTTTTAAGATGTGTGACTGAAGACCATCAGGTCTTAAGGGAAGGGAGAGGAGGGGAAACGGCGTCAGTGATTTACGCCAGAGACCTATATTTCCCCCCTCCTCCTCCTCCCGTCCCTCGAAGCCACCTCCTCGCCGGGCGCTCCTGGAGATGGTGGAGGTGAAAAGGGCCGGTGGAAGGGGGCGAGGAAGAAAGCCAGGCCTGACCCTGGCCAACGGGGCCATTGTGCCGCCGTTGGCTCCTGCGGCCGCGGCGCGAGGGACCGCGGCCACTCGGACGCCGAGCAGGTGCTGGGAACAGAGAGAGCAGTGATGCAGAGCCCGCCCGCCTCGGGGACCTTTGTTCCCAGAGAATGCCCACGGAGGCGTTTGCGAGGGCGGAGGAATTTGCATTCGCCTGTGTCCGTGCCCGTTTGTGTCCCTCTCTGTGTCCCTTTGTGGCCACCCCCCACCCAATCCCCTTCTCCGCAGTGACAAAGTGGCTCTTGGGCAAGATGGTTGGGGAAGGCTCCACCCATCGGTGGCCACCTCTGGAGGGGGCCCCGTTGGAGCCAAGTTGACCGTAGCAGGTACCGAGGCCTTTGTGGGGCTTGGCAGCCAATTTTGGGAAAAGGGCCGTTCTGGGGAGTCGTTTGTTCGGGGAGAAATGGGCATTATTGATACGCTAGGCCGGGGGGAAAAGTGAGGTGGTCCTGTCATCTCTTGGCACTGAAGATGGATGGGTTGGAGAGAAAGTCTGAATGAAGTAAGACTCAATGACTGATGCTTCTCTCCTATTAAAACAATCTTTTTTTGTCTGTTAAACCCCCCTGGCTTTGTCCCTGCTGCCATCATGATGCAGTGCCTCTTGTTCGCGGGGTTGACGTCGTTTGCATTCTGAAAACTTTCGGGTGCCGAGGGTATTTCTTAAATCTGCATAATCCCTTGTATCGATGATCTTACCCTGCCTCTGATTCGTGCTGGAGCCGCTTTCAACCCGCCAGGGTTTGAGAACTCCTCAGAATCCAATTGATGTGCAGGGAGCCATCTGTCATCCCATGACACTTGTGTTAACTTTAATAACATCAGGACGCCGCTTTTCGGGCCCGGGCCTGCCAGGAACTGCCAAATTTGTTTGCAGAATGGTCCCAACAGCTCCATGGGAGAGGTGTGCGTTATCACCGGGCTGCGTTGACACTTTTATCTTCATTAGCTCCTTGGCACTTTATTGACTCAAGGCGCCCGCGGCCTCCTGGGTGTGAGGAAATGGGGAGGCTTTGGGCCTTTTCCAACACCGGGCCGTGAATGCAGGGATTTTGGAGGGGGAAGCTGGGGCTCCTGGAAGAATGGAATGCCTGAAAACGGCTCGGTGAGGTCGAGCCAGTGAAGTGTTTGTGTGGTTCATAAGTGCAGCCAAAGGGACTCAGCTCGGGTGAGGAGGAAGAGGAGCGGGAGCCTCTCCAGTGCTTCCTCCTCTGTCCCATGGGTGTCTTGGGATATGGAGGTTTCGGCTCTGTTTCGGGAGGTGCTCCCAAGTTTTTTCTGGTATTTAAAAGCAGCAGCATCTCTGAATCTCAAGGCCAGGTTGGACAGGGCTTGGAGCACCCTGGGACAGTGGGAGGGGTCCCTGCCCATGGCAGGGGAGGGATTGGATGGGCTTTGAGGTCCCTTCCACCCCAAACCATTCCAGGATTCCGTGAATATGCGAGGAGAAAGAGGAGATTCAGGTGAGGATGGGAAGTCCTGGATCTCCTGGATAATGGATGATTATTAATGAGGGGAAAGTGAGGTATGGTACAGATAATGGTACAGAAAATGGTAGTTCCCACTCCCCGCTCCTGTCAATGACCAAACCATTCCAGGATTCTGTGAATATGCAAGGAAAAAGAGGAGATGCAAGTTTCAGGTGAGGATGGGAAGTCCTGGATCTCTCCTGTAATGGATGATTATTGATGAGGGGAAAAGTGAGGTGCTGTACGGATAATGGACAACATCTCCTTGCTCCGAGTGGAGAAGAATCGACCGATCCTTGACTTACTGAATTTATCAACAGCATGAGAAGGTGAGGGAGTTCCCACTCCCTGGTGGGATGTTGGAATGTGTCACCAGACTCCACCTGAGCAAGAGTCTGGTGGCTGCTCTGTGACCACCAGTGCTTCTTCTTGGGCTGCAGCTCCAGCTGGGAGCAGGGATAGGTGGGAAGGTGATGGTTGAAGGTCTTTGATTTGTTCTTTGGTTTGTCTTGAAATTTGTCATTTTGGACATTGCATTCTTTCTCTTTTAAGCCGTGAAATTAAACTGAAACAGAGTAGATTAAATGGGATCTTGGGAAGGAATTCCTGGCTGGGAGGGTGGGGAGGGGCTGGGCTGGAATTCCCAGAGAATTCCAGCTGCCCCTGGATCCCTGGCAGTGTCCGAGGCCAGGCTGGACACTGGGGCTTCGATCCACCTGGGACAGTGGGAGCTGTCCCTGCCCATGGATGGGGTGGCACTGCATGATCTTTAAGGTCTCTTCCCACCCAAACCATTCCATAATTCTGTGAAATGTCACCACAATATTGATTTAAATGGAATAACCTGGCTTGGGGAAGGAGGGAAGAAAAATGCCTGGGCAAAAATTCGCCAAAGTAGGGAAATTAAAGAGATTTCCCTCCCTTCCCAACGTATTTCAGCAGGAGCTGTTACAGGACAGTTGTAAATCCGAGAACATTGTCAAAGTAATGGGGGATGATTAAGGGAATGACCGAAATTGATAAAATATGAAGTGATAGGAAAATGTGGTGACTTGGTTTGTGCCTTGGTACAGATCCTGGCGGTGGGAAATAAGCCATAAAAAGATGTCATTGTTGAAGGGCACCCGAGTTTGTCATTGTTCGGAGCAGCAGACTCAAGTTTAGTACATCCAAATCCTGATTTTCCCCTCGTGCCCAAGGAAATCGGGAGCAATTCCATCCCAGTCTGGAAAAGAGGAAGAGTCAAGCCCAGAGAATTAAAATGACTATTTTGAGCAGACAGAAATGTAAAATGGGGCTCGGTTTCCTATTCTGGGACAATTCTAAATCCATAAATACCCTTAATGAAGTCATAAAGGAAACCAAGTCCCATCTCGTGTCCTTCTGTAGGAGTGAGACTCAAATATTTAAGGTTTTACAAGGAAAGAATATTTGCTTTTCCCCCTTCCGGTTTAAACTTTTCTCTTGGACACTCAGTGCTGTATTTTAGAAACCTGAAACAAGTTTAGCCCCATAAATAACCTTGCTGAAACTTGAAATAATCAACTTTTATGCATCTTCACCAAAAACCCCTGAATATCCAAATGCCACCAGAGATCTCCAGGTGCTCTTGGGCCATTCCCAAGCCTGCACATGGAATCATTCCCTGTTTTCCCCGCAGCTCCTGGGCAGCTGGAGATGTTTCAGGCTTGGGTTTTCAGGTTTTCATGGGTTTGTTGTGAGGAAGGTGATGGAAAAGGAGGGTTTTGTGCTGGGCTGTGAGGTCTCTGCAATCCTCGGCCACGCCAATCTCTCCCCGAAGCCAGATCAGCGCTCGTGGCCGCCTTCCAAGGAAAATCCGTCTCCAGCACTCGAGGAATTTCACTCTGGGCTCTGGGGAGGGAATGAGCTCGCTGATTAGAGCTCCCTCCTCTCAGCCTCTCTGTCTGCCCAGTGAATTGTAAAAGGTGAGTGCTGAATTTCCTCCCCAAGTGGCAGCTTCAGCTCTGAGGGATGTTTGGACAGAGGCAGGTGGGACCCCCCAGCTTGGAGACCCCGGGATGTCCGAGGGGTGAGGATGGAGAGATTCCACTCTTCTCCCCCAGAATTTTCTGCTTTGCTTTATGCAAACCTTGAATTTGAGCATCAGTGGGTTTGGATTTGAGCATCAGCTCCTCAAACCCCATCGGTGAGGTTAAGACAGGCAAGGTCAGGGATAGGTGGGATCTTGGGAAGGAATTCCTGGCTGGGAGGGTGGGGAGGGGCTGGAATGGAATTCCCAGAGCAGCTGTGGCTGCCCCTGGATCCCTGGCAGTGCCCAAGGCCAGGCTGGACACTGGGGCTTGGATCCACCTGGGACAGTGAAAGCTGTCCTTGCCCATGGATGGGGTGGAATTGGATGATTTTAAGGTTCCTTCCAAACCCAACCCATTCCATGACTCTGTGCCACTGCTGTCCCATAGGAAACTCTCTGTGTGTATTTTTCCCGTGTTGGAATCCAGCTGTGGTTATTGTGGGATCCTGCTGGACCCTGGCCAGCTGGGAATGGGAAATCTCCCTCTGATGCATTCATTTTTCTCTTATTACCCCTGATAGAGACACTTAATAAAGGAATGGTCCCATGGGGAACACGGTTCCCTTCCATCCCTGCTCTGCGATAGAATCCCAAAATCATGGAACGGTTTTGGTGGGAAGGGACCTTAAATCCCATCCAGTGCCACCCCTGCCACGAACAGGGACACCTCCCACTGTCCCAGGGTGCTCCAAGCCCCATCCAGCCTGGCCTGGGACACTCCCAGGGATCCAGGGGATCCATAACCTCACCCAGGTTCCCTCTCTCCTGCGCTGTGCAGTCTCCAGATGTTCCCTTTGTTTCCAGCCCTGCACCTTTTTATCTCAAAACAAGAACCGAGATAGAGGAGCAGAGCTGCAGCGTGAGCTCATCCCCGAGCCTCACATTCCAGAGGCCCGGATTCCTGGGCTCCGTGCCTGGCTTTAGGGAACCACCTGCTCCCTGGGAGGGAGCAGCGAGTGTGAGGTCACTCCGGGAGTGCTGGAATGGGGGCTCCCAGCCTGGCTCCTTATCGATCATCAGCTGATAAATCAGGTGTTTGAAACTCCCTCTGATTTGGTTGTTGGCTGCTCTGAAGGCACTGGGAGCCTGGAATTGTGTCCTTGTGTCCTTGTGTCCACCTCTGCCCAGTTTCCCAAGGGAATGGGCACATTCCCGAGGCTGCCGGAGCTCCAGGAGTGCTCCCAGGGATGCCCAGGGTGGCACTGCCCAGGGAATGGGCACATTCCTGAGGCTGCTGGACCTCCAGGAGTGTTGGGACACCACTCCCAGGGATGCCCAGGGTGGAATTGTTGGGATGTGCTGGGCAGGGAAGGAGTCGGACTCAATCCTTGTTGTGGATCTCTTTCCACTTGGGACATTCCATGAGATGTATCCCTGTCTCCTGCTGCTTCCACATGCTCCAGGGCTTCCACCCCCAGGTGGTGGCTGAGGGAAAGCCCTCGGAAATTTGGGCTGAAGGTCCCCTTGAGGTGACACTGGTGGCTCTGTCCCCTGAGGCATTTTGGTGGTGGGAAGGTCGAGCCAGTGCCTCCAATCACACCAGGATGGCCTCAAGGTTCATTCCCACCGGCCAGGGAGCTTTGGGTTGTTTTTTTAACTTGTTTTTATATTTTACGGTTAAATGTGACTCCCCAGCTGTATGAAGTCAGGATATGTTTGGGGAGCAGAGCGAAAACAAGACTTTGGGTGAGCCCAGAGCCTCAGCGAACTGGTTTGGCTGATTCTCCCTCCCCAGCTCGTTTTGCTGGGAGACACAACAGGAGCTGAGCACCACGCTGGGGGGATGATCAATTAACCAAACTCCGCCGAGGTGTCTCCTCCCGCGTGTCCCTGCTTGTGTCTCCGGGGTTTCTGCTGCCAGAGCAGCTCCCGAGGCTTTGTTCCGCCTTAGTCACTGGATGCAGCAGGGCAGAGATGAAAAGGTGACTCACGAGGGGTTTTCAGCTCATTTCACTCGCTGTTTTTCATCTCCAAATTGTTCCCTTGGCTCCATCCCCCTCCCCCGCTGCCCTGCCCGGCCTCGGAGCTCGGCTGGTTTTTGGAATTCCCTCGCTCTGCTCCAGCCAAAGAGGGATGTGAGCGCTGGGGTTTGTCCAGAGAAGCTGTGGCTGCCCCTGGATCCCTGGAATTGTCCCAGGCCAGGCTGGACACTGGGGCTTGGATCCACCTGGGGTAGTGGAAGTGTCCCTGCCCATCCCAGAGGGTTGGAACTGGATGATCTCAATGGTCCCCAACCCAACCCATTCCATGGTTCCATGATTTTGAGCAGCCAAGTTGTACTTTTGGGTTTCTGCTCACCCTCAGTGTTTAGGGCCCTTTGCAAGGGACGTTTTTGCCGTGCAAAGACAACAATTACATTTTGCATCTCTCTTATTTCATAATCAGCACCAAATCACTCAGGTTGGGAAACACCTCTGAGATCAATTCCAACCACCAACCTCTCCCATTCTCCCCGTTTTCCTGCATCCCTTTACTCCGGTGGATCCTCTCCTTGCTTAACAGCACTTTAATTATTGAACTGTATTTTCAGTGGCCTCTGCCACGTTGTCCTGTGCAGCCCTTTTGGTGATCCAAAGCCATTTTCCAGCTCTGGATCCCTGCCTACGGCTCCCAAAGGCACCAAGGGAAATGCTGAATTCCCGAATTCCATGGATCTTTCCTGGCAAACCCCTCGGGAAGCAGAGGTGTGAAGACACAGGTTCCAGTGTCAGCCGTAATTCCTCATTTCCCAGCAAGGAGAGGTCGGGGCTGGATCATCACCCTTAAATCCAGGATTTTGCTGTTAAGATCCTATCTCCAGGCTCTTAATTACTTCTGTGGCTCCTCTCCAAGCTCCTCCCACTGATTGATATCTCCTGGATCATTTATCCAGCGTTATTAATCACCTTCATTAAGGTGGTGCCCACGGGCCATCGAAAAGTGCCCATTTTGCTGCTTCTTGTGCAAACACGAAGCCCTGAAGAGTCTGGGGAGATAAAGGAGAGCAGCAAGGGCAGGTGCCTGGCTTCCAGCTGAGCTAATTACCGCTAATTAAAGGATATTTTGTTTCCTAACACCCTGGAGTGTGATGGAGGCTTCTCCAGGCGTCCATAACCACATCGGCTTCCCAGAAGTAGTTGTTATTATTATTATTATTAATATTAATATTATCGCCTTCATGCTCTGTCCCACCTCTCTACTTCCAGAAACCCAAATTATCCTGGTTTTCCTGAATGCCAGGTTGCCTGGGGAAGCCAAAGGAAAGCTGCAGTTAATTCCTGACCTCAGGGGTGGCTCTGAGTGTCCTCTCCAAGGTCATTGGCAGCAGAGGCAATCATTTCATCAACACAAAAAAAGTCCTGAACGTTTGATTTCTCCTTTCAGAAATGCCTGGATTTGTGTTCCAAATCCATAATGGGAATTAATTTACCTTTGAAAATATGTGAAGTTGCGGATTTATTGAGTTAAAGGGCTGGACAACCCTTTCCAGGATGGAATCTTCCCTAAAACCCAACCTGAACCTCCCCTGGCACAACTTGAGGCCGTTTCCTCTTTTCCTGTTGCTTTTTGCTTGGGAGAAGGGACCACTCCCCATTAATCAAAATATGGAGGTGTCTCCATCCATCCCTCTCCCACCCCATGGCTCCCTGGAAATCTGGGAAGAGGTGAAGAAACGGAAAGATAAGATGGAGGGAAACCAAAATTATCAACCCAAAACCTGCAGATGTTCAATGAAGGGCCATTTTTTGGCTTCATTTCCTGCTCCTTTATTTATCACTGATCCTTGTGCCTGGATGTTCACACGTGATCCCCTGGAACTGACATCAGAGCGAGGCGTTTTCCCTGGAAAACCAGCTGGATCTGGATCCAAACCTGTCCCAGGGCAGTTGGGAGACATCTGAGAAGCAGCAAGAGAATGTAAGAAGCAGTAAGAAATTCTGAGAAGCAGCAAGAGATGGTTTGGAAGCTTTTTTGGGACCTCTTGAAGTTCAGGCTGAGCTCCAACCCAAGGCCCTGCTCTTCCAGGCATCGACACCTCTGGCGCTGCTCGGAATTCCCGGAATTCCCATTGGGAACACTGTTCCAGGTCGGACACCCATCAGAGATGATCTCTAAATCCATTTTTCCTCCCTCCAGCACCTCTCCCCGTGGATCCAAGCGCTCAGCCGTGGATTTTTGGGCAGACTCTGCCCGGGGAGCCGCAGGGATCCCTCGGGCTGCGGCCAGCCCGGCGCTCCAGGAAGGACATTCCAGAGGCTTGGCCAAACCGCTCTGTTCCTTCCTCGTCAGGCTCAGGGCACTTTTTTTTTTGTTTTTCCAGTGCCCAAAGCCCAACGATATTGGAGAAGGGCACACGGAGTGGTTTATTTATTTTTAAATCAGTGTTAACTGCCTGACTCACAAAGGAAGGGTCCTCCAAAGTTTGGGATGGAAATCCAAAAGCTGCCTCTCGCCATGAGGATCCTCCAGAGTTTGGGCTGGAAATCCAAGCTGCCGCTCACTGTGCTCTGTGGAAAAGGGATGGGAAGAGGGCAGGAAGCACAAAAGCAGGAGCTCAGAGCAGATTCAGAGCCTTAACTCTAATTTTTCCTGCCCTGGTGGGTTTAAACTGGTCTCAGTGTTGCTTTAAACCCAGCCTTTTGTGGTTCAGTCCCACTGAAATCACACGGATCCCTCTTCCCTTTGGATGGCTCCGAAGCCATCACTCTCCATCCAGGAGGGATGCAGTGGCACGGCGAGGATTTAAAAGTGCCTGGATGCTCCCCAGAGCCTCCAAACAAAAAAATCCCGGAGTGCCAACATGTGCTGTTAGCACTTTTGGGAGGCGGGGAGCGCTGCCGGGGTTTCTGGGCGCGGGGATTGCGGAGCCTGTCGACACTCGGCCCCCTGGAACAATGAAAGCAAACAAACAATCAAATCCCCTTCCACTGGGAGCCTTTCAGACAAAGGGAATGAAGGGAGGAAACGAGGAGCTGGAGAGCGAGGAGCGGGGTTTGGTGCCCCGTGGTTGGGTGTTGGATTCCTCGGGATGCACGGAGCGGGGATGGAGGCTGGCAGCGGGAGGTGGCGAGGTGGGAGATGCCTTTCCCACGTTAATCATGGAATGGTTTGGGCTGGAAGGGACCCCAAAGATCCTCTTATTCCAACCCCCTTCCACTGTCCCAGGGTGCTCCAACCTGGATACTTCCAGGGATGGGGAGTGACTCCAGCCTGGTATGGTGGAATTTTATAGTCAAACAAGGAGCCGCTCCCGGGGACTCCATGGAGAACCTCATCCCAAGGGGACCTTTGGGCCAGGAATGTGTTTCCATCAGGTTTTATTCCTCCAAAACTCACCTGGAGCCTCTGGCTCCTCCTGAGCACCCTCTGGCTGCCCCTGGTCCCTCCTCCCTGGGGCCGTGCTGTGGGAGCCGGGATCTCCTTCCCGAGATTCCTTCCCTGTAACTGCAGTCACTCATCCAGCCAGGAAAGCGGACACCACCGGAGCTGCAGGGCCACATTCCCATTTATCCTGCGGATTGGGGCGGGATTGATGGGAACAGAGAGGGCCAGAGGTGGGTGCCCTTCACCTCCTCAGCCCCGGCCGGGAAACCGATCCCGCTCCGGCGATCCGGGAGCTGCGGCTCCGGGGGGATGAGGAGGAGCTGTCCATAAAGGAGCTTTTATGGAGCTGCCTTTCACGACATCCAACCTTCCCCCGGTGCCATGTGGGGTTTCCTCCCCCGGGAGCTCCTGTTGCTGCCGTGGCAGGGAAGCATTCCGGGTTTCCCTGGAATGGGATCCCGCGGCCGGATCGCGGTGGGTGGTCGGGGACGTCGCGCCTTTGAAGCCGTAGGGAAACTTTATCCCAGTGCATCCCTGTAATTCTTCTCCTCGGGACCTCTCAAGGGCAGCTGGATCGTCTCAGAGCAGGGAAACTTTAGCTCCTGGAAAACCTTGGCGTGTTCTGCCTGCTAAGGGGTCAACTTCCTGGGATAACAGCGTGGGATGAGGGGCAGGAGCACTGCAGCTCTCCCCATCAAGGTGACTTTGGAGAGGCCTTGGGCGCTGTGTCCCTCAGGAATGAGGGATTAATTCCCTCCCAGACTCACAATCCCAGAGCAATCCATTCTCGGAGCCTCCCATTGATTTTTTTCCCATCGGATTTAGGGAGTACAAACATTGAGCGGCGTTCGTGGAGCGCTGGGCACGAGGATGAGGAGGGGAATCAATGGGATGAGGTCGGTGAGGAAGGGCAGGGTGTCCCTGTAGCATCCCAAACGGGTAAAGAAGGACACGGTCCAAACACCCAAGAGATGGTCCGAAGTGAGGAACTTTAATGGAAAATTGAACAACTTTTATATGTTAATATGCAAAAGCGTGTTGAATGGCATAAAGTAACTGGTCCCTCGGACACCCACCCCTTGGGGTGATTGCTCCAGTTCTGAGACATCCGTTTCTGGATGTTTTTCTGGTTAAAACCAAAACAGCCCTTGACAAACAACTGCAGGTGCAGAAGTTTACAAAACTGTAACGTTGTTTTAAATTCTTTACGTAGGGAAGACAGAACTTTCACAAAAATGCTGCAAAGGCTAAAGAAATTCCCTGCTGAGGCCTTTTTCGTATCCGTAGCAGGGGACTGATGGGGACGAGGCAGAGGAGAGGGAGCTCGACCTCCTCGTGCCTCCAGGGGTGGAGAGGAACCACAGGAATGACGATGAGGAGCTGTGGGAGAATCCATCAGAGAGCAGATCACTTGGAATACGTGAAGAATTGGGATTAAGATGATTTTAATGTCGTATTCCAGCCCGGAATTCCGGGGTCACTCGAGGTGAGCGTGCTGCACGTCCCACCCAGATGTCATCTTATTGATGGGTTGACAGCAAGGTGGCACTGTATCGCCAGGAACATCGCGCCGGGATCGATTCCAACTCCCCCGGTGGATTTACGGAATCACAGGATGGTTTTTCAATTAATTAGCTCCCCGCCATCCCGGGATAAAAATGGCCATTTCCATTCCTGGAGGTTCTGCCGGTTCCAGGGCGCGTGGGTTTGGTTCAGCTGCTGTTAAATGTATAAATGGGTTATTTTTAGGCTGGGTCTGCTGGGAGAGTTTCGAGGTTGATCTGGTGAGAGGGGGAAGTCCTGTGCTCTGGCTCTAAATCGCTGTTTCAGTGTTTAATGCAGATTTCCTATAGAATTCCTGCAGGAGAAGGGATTGTCAAGCATTGAGACCAAACTTCCTGGGTCGGTGGTGGCATCCCCATCCCTGGAGGGATTTCAAAGGGATTTCAGAGGGATTTCAGGGATTTAAAGCCCTGTGGATGTGGCACTTGGGGACACGGGGCAGTGCTGCTGCTGGTGGCAGAGTTGGACTCGAGCTTGGAGGGCTTTTCCAACCCAGATGATCCCGTGGTTGCCCTGTGGATGTGGCACTTGGGGACATGGGGCAGTGGTGGCATCCCCATCTCTGCAGGGATTTCAAAGGGATTTCAGAGGGATTTCAGAGGGATTTCAGGGATTTAAAGCCCTGTGGATGTGGCACTTGGGGACACGGGGCAGTGCTGCTGCTGGTGGCAGAGTTGGACTCGAGCTTGGAGGGCTTTTCCAACCCAGATGATCCCGAGGTTGTCCAGGTGTGTCAATGTTGCTGTGGGAGAAGCCCGGAGGTGTCCCAGCTGTCCACAAAGGATAAGTCGATGGGACGTGGGCTTCCGAGGGATTTGTGTCCCTCTGGAGCAGCAGCTGGCAGATGTTTTTAGGTGCCTGACATGGCACCAGCGCCTCACTGGAGGAGCCGGGCTGACTGACGGGTGGGTAATGGGATGTGTGTCCACATCTGTCCCAAGGATGGAGCCGAGCTGCTGGGC
>VWZT01014028.1:0-10531 GCA_013397055.1 Pachycephala philippinensis
CCAAAGTCACCCCAAGACAGTGGAAGATCTAATCAGTGTAGGTTAGATCTCTGGATTCCATTCAAATTAGATCTGTAAACTGAAAAGTTTATTTTTGAGTTTCACGTTACCTGAACTGAATCTTGCTATGGCCACAAGCAGAAGACAAACAAACTTGTGTACTTTTTGTCAGATGAAGAGAGTGAAAGAGAGAACAAGATTATGTGATGGCATAAATATAAACTCTCAACAAGTGGGAGGGAGAAAGTGTTTCACTGGAGAGAAAAATAATTTATACACGCTTGAAGCAAAAGGTGATATGCATCTATGAGCATGTATATTTTAACAAAGGCTCAGTCTTTACAGGCTGTGTAGGCAATTTCTCTTTAAATCCTTGTGGAACTGTTTAATCACAAAACCAACCTTATTACCATATGTTCTCAACTTACTTGACCTAGATATTCTAAATAACTGAATACTTTAATAGATTTTAAATAGTTTCATTTTATATTATTGTTGTCTTAAAATAACCAAGGATACTTACGTCTCCAGAGGTCAAGCTTTGCTGAATGGTAGTGTCAAAATATTTCTCCCAATAATACATATTATTGAAATATGACTTTCAGTATACTGTACTTGATTTCTTTAATGATTTAATACTGTCAATGCTGTGATTCAAGTAAACTGACTAATTCAAATTTATGATATTCTGCTTTACTGATCACTATTTAAAACTTTCATCCATTAAACTCTTCCTGCAAGCATTCATTTATTTCCTTAGGAATGTTTTATCAGAAGATCTGTGACACTTGCTTGAATTTTAATCTTACTTTTTATCAACATTATTTTCATTGTTTTTACTTGGAAAATATTACAAACCCTCACAATATGTTGTTTAGTTGGTATGGGATGCTCAGATTCTATATGGTTCATGCTGAATCTTGGCTGGCCTTATGCAATCTGGAACAAAAGTTGCATTGTCACTCTGCTCATTAGGACTATCAGAAAAAGTTTTGCATGCAAGTAGTGCAGTGTGTACTAGGTCTACTCAAAACAGATACATTTTTCATGGGATTGCATAGCTTTGTTCTTGGGTATTTTTCTCTAGTTTGGTGTGAGACTGAGGAGACCTCCAAGGGTAATAAATATGCTGTGTTGGGGTTTTTATCTTTGTTTTGTTTTGTTTTTCTTAGTTTCTCCACTTCCCTTACAGTTTCCCTAGAGTAGAAGCAAGAAACTTATTTTAATAAGTTTCAATTAACTTATCTAACAATTAACTTATCTTTTCACAGTTTACCAGTGTAGTTTGCAGGTGACTACAGTGCTAATGAATTGGGATAATCTTCCGTGTTTCCAACTTTCACAAGCCCATGAATCTGCTACTGCAGACACACAAGACACATCAAACTACAAGCTTTGCTGTCCTTGTGTGTGGTAGGAATAAGTATAAGAGCAATTCATCTTGCATTTCATATATCCTTTTATTAAATAATTTTCTTTGGATAGAAGGAAATACTTCTCATTTGTCTTCAAATACTAGATTGCTGCATGCATTTTCTTCTATAGTTCACGTGTTAGTATTCTGATACCAACATGCATAACTTTGTCAGCAAATTACTACTATAGGTATTATAGTATTCTAGTAGGAAAATTGTGTGCATCTTGCCATATTTTTAATGTAAAAACAGTTGAAGAAAAACCTAAAAATAGGTTTCAATATTTATTTCTTTCTCTATAAAAATGACTTCATGTACCTAAAGTGGTTTACTGTAAATGTCTTGTCTACGTAACTGCATGTATGTGAGAGAAGTGTTAACTCAGACAAATTTGTATAATTTTTAATCATGAATCAGATCTAAGAAGATAATTTTAGTTTAATATTAATATTAAGTTTCTGTATGCAATCTATTACCAAATAAATCTAAAAATACACAAAAAAATTTTGCCATCCATTGCTATAGGTTTTTTAAGGTCTTCTAGTAATTTGTGCTTCAAGTGCAGTTGAAAACAGCCCAGTCACTCATTTACATTGGGAAATTACAGTGACATGAAGGTTATAGGTTGATTCAAAATTGCATAGTCTGAAATTGTTCCTTTTTCAAATGAAGTATGACTCAGCTTTCAGTAATTTATTACAAGTTTTTATCTGGCTGAGACCACAGGTCAGATCTAAAATGTGGTAGGCTAAAATGGGCACAGAAAACCTAAGTCTGCGTTTTCACTGATGCATGGAAAATGTATCCAGGACGAACTCAGCATAAACAATTCTAATTGTTGTCAAACTTAACTCAGACACTTTGCTGAGACTGTCAAAGATGCAGAAAACCTGGCATATTTGTTAAAAAATGAAGGCTGTTTCATTTGGGATAAGCATAAATGAAACTGGATTTGTGTGTAAAGCAGCTGTAACTGAGGAATGCCATTAGAGTGGACCTGGGTCTGAATGGATTATGCAAACTTTTATTATTTTCTATTTGTTAGCTATATTAGGTGACTAATATATGGAAATTATACAACAAAATGACTTCTGTGCAATATCTGTTCTGTGCAATCTTCTGTTATCTTTCTTTACCACCTTTGACTTAATCCCAATGCTTTTTGGCAGCAGTGGGCATATTCCAGGATGAAATGCTGGGTGATCTTCTTGTATTCCCTGGGTTGTGACTGCAGATAAGATTTCATGACAGAATTCAGTTAAAGAGTTTTAGAAGAAGTTCTTCATTCTGCTTTCTTCTACTGGAAAACTTTTTGATCTTGTGTTTTGTTTCTAGAATAATTCTGTTCACATTTTCTTCACTGTTCTGAAGACCTGTGCAACGAGAAGTTCATAGAGTTTTAAGACCACCATTTTGATTGGACAAAGTCACTAGTACTCACATGTTCCTGAATCAGGAAATGTAAGTTACAGTCTGGTATCAAATAATTTATAAGATGCTTTAAAATCAAAAGCTAAAACATACAAAATGCTTTGCATCTGTTAAGTTGTTTGAGCTATTTCTGTGTCTGGCACCCATTAAAATATAATTTTGTGCACATATTTAGTTGTGAGGATGTTAGAATTTAATTGTAGTGGGGAGCATATCATTAGTCTTGAGCATCTGCCAGACATTAAGTTCTTTAGTGGCCAACATTCTTACAGAGCTTTGAAACATAGTCTTTGAGTTCACTAATGATTTGATATCATTTGACTGCAGAAGCCTGCAAAGAAAAATATTTGCAGACATTAAAGTTTGTCTTATGTTAACAAAGCATTCTGAATGAAATATGGACAAATAGGCATCAAGGTAAAGAGGTCTCCCTGTTTACTTTTTTTATTCACTTTTTGTTTGTTTCGTATATTAAAAGCAAATGGATTCCTGTAGGTTATGTGAATATATATGTGTGTATATATATGTGTGTGTGTATATATTTTTTTTTTCCCCTTGTATAATATTCATGTTAATTCTATTGGGGGAGACACCATATGGAAAACTACTTGATGCATTTTCATCTTTAAATTATACCAACATGATACATTTCCCAGTGTCATAGAAGACATGATATCCCAGATGGAGCTACACAAAATTTATATTGAAAGCTCAGCTACTGACACTTGTAGAAGAAGAACATGCATCAAATCTCTGTTTGATAGAGAGTTTGTTCACTTCAGTGGAGGAACTTCCAAACAGCAAAAATCTGAAACATAGTCTGTGTCAAAGAGTTCTCATGGACTGATTCTGGACTATATGCAGAAGCATGCTCTATATAGTTCTCCTGTAAACAACAGTCAAAAAGAAAGAAAAATTAAATGTGAAATGACTTATGTAATAGGATAAACTCAAGATATTGCTTCTTGCGTTATGTTTCATTTTGAGCTATGATAGATTGCCCAAAAGGTCAGGGAATACATCTAGTCTTTCCAGAAAAATGGAAACTAATCTTTTAAAAAGCAATTCTAATTCTGCATGATGTAATTAAGTCATAGCAACTTAAGGTAATTCTTTGCTTACTTTGAGGGCAAAACATATTTTATCATAAGGTATTCATAATCTGCACAAATTAATGAAATTACTGTGCTCAGATATTCTGATGTCAATTTAACTATTTCTAAATAATTTAAAAGCTTTTTTTTTTTAAAGAAGTGTGAAAATTATGGCTCCTCTTTCACGTTCAGGTTGCCTTTCATTACACCTCTCTCTTACTGGGGTTCATAAGATCACAGAATTATTGAAAGGCTTGTGTTAAAACGGACATCAGAGATATCTAGGTCCAACCACCTCTTCCATGGGCAGGAGAATTCCACTAGACTAGGTTATGCAATGCCCCATCTTACCTGGCCTTGAAGACTTGGGGCAGTCACAGCCTCTCTGGGCAACCTGTTACGTACCTCACCATCCTCACAGTAAAGAATTTCACTCTAATATCTAATCTACATATCTTATCTTCCAGTTTGCAACTATTTCTCTTTGTCCTATCACTATCTGCCCATTTAAAACCTGTTTTCCCTCTCTTTTGTAATCCTTCATGAAGGCCAGAATGGGATCTCCCCAAAACCTTCTCTTTTGCAGGCTGAACAACCCCAGCTCTCCCAGCCTCTCTTTATATGAGATGTGTTCCATCCCTCTCACCAACTTCATGGCCCTCCACTAGACCTGCTCTAACAGGTCCACATTTTTCTTATGTTGATAAAAACAGAGCTGAACACAACACTCCAGGTGGGTCTCATGAGGGCTGAGCAGAGGGGGAGAATCCCCTCCCTTATCTGCTGCCTGCGGTGCTTTGGAGGTAGCCCAGGACACACTTGGTTTTCTGGGCTGTGAATGCACATGGATGGCTCATGTCCAGCTTTTCATCCACAAGAAACCCTAAGTCCTTTTCTGAAGGGCTGTTTTAAATGTCTTCTTCTCCCACTCTATACTAATTTCTGGGATGGCCATGACCCAACTGCAGGATCTTGCACTTGGACTTGNTCTGCTGCCTGCGGTGCTTTGGAGGTAGCCCAGGACACACTTGGTTTTCTGGGCTGTGAATGCACATGGATGGCTCATGTCCAGCTTTTCATCCACAAGAAACCCTAAGTCCTTTTCTGAAGGGCTGTTTTAAATGTCTTCTTCTCCCACTCTATACTAATTTCTGGGATGGCCATGACCCAACTGCAGGATCTTGCACTTGGACTTGTTGAACTTCATGAAGTTCACACCCCTCTCTCAAGCCTATCCAGATGCTCTCTGGATGTCATCCCTTCCCTCCTATGTCATCCACTCATAAACTTTACATTTTCTGTGGAAGTCAGGAAATTGCCCATGGAAACACATTATGAATTAAAATAAAAATTTCTCAAGGAGTTGGCTATCCAGAATTGTCTGCTTCTGTGCTCTAATAACCCAAAGTATTTCAAGCGACAAATTAAGAAAAAAGCAGAAACACTTGTACTATTCAGGTAAAAATCCCTGCCGTCTGTGCTTTCTTACTGTGCTCTAATTGGCATCAACTCTTGCCATATTATGTATAATAGATAAGATAGAAAATTCTACCTTGCAATAAAATTAGTGACAGGATGGCCCCCTTTCATCCAAGAAAAAAGACACAGAACATTCTTACCCCAGTTAGTGATTTAGGGAGAGATATCATAGAATCCTATTTTTTCTTTTTGGAAATTGGAAAATCTTTTAACAATTGCAGCAAACTTCTTCAGCCAAATGTCTTTCAGTTATTACAAAAGTTAAATACTCTTCTTGAGGACTCCTTCATGTGTTTAGAGCTCTGAGAATAGAGTGCAGAAACCAAAATGAAGCTGACTGAATTGCTGAGACTCATTTCAACATTAACATGGAAAACACAGTGGGGGAATGCCAAGTCATCTTTCAGACTTCACTTTCTCTACTACTTCCTAGGATGTCCTGGCCTTCCTCCTCTCAAATTATTTTCTATAAAATATGCAAATTTTTGGTGGTGTTTGTATTTCTTGTTCTTACTCATCTCCTTCTGACTGGTTTATACCCATCCTAAAGTGTAATGACAAAATCAAGATGTACATACCAAATGAGCCCTCACTACACTCAGTTGCCATAGAACCCAAACAGAGCTTCACACATTTCATGCATGTTTTTGCAACTTTCATATGAAAATTATGTATGAAATTAGGTTCGGTTTTTTTCCATTAAACAACAGCACGGCTGCTGTTTGTGTCCAGGCTTGATGCTCTCTAATTTCCAGGTTAACTTTTGTAGAACTGTGTCCAAGTCATGCTAGCTGGTTGCTGTTCAATTAATTTCATTATTGCTCATAAAATTACAGAACTGTAGTTATTTCAGACTATTTTTTTAATTTTTCAAGTTGATTATAAAAATAGTATATTCTGCAAGTAGTTATATCCAGCATAGTATGTCTGCAAATATAATATGGGAATACCATAGTTTTTATTACCCATTTTGTAATAAAAAAATTCACATAGGCCTGGATTGAGAACCTATCTCTAGTGAATCCTTACTCTATTTATCCTTGTACTTTAAAAAACCCAAAACTAAACACTATAGGTTTTTTGAATCTAGTTTTTCACTTACCTTACACTGTAGTTTATATTTTGTCATCATAGTTACTAATGAAACTCTTGAACAATGCTAGACTTTGCATTGACTGCTGCAGAAACTTTCTTAGTCCCTCTTTTTTTATATTGAAATTGTAATTTCAGTTATATAGACAACTGTAACTCAGTTTTGTACCCTACTCTAGAATAGTCTTTCTCATCTTACAGAAAATCATATGACACCATAAAAAAATAAGGTTAGTAATCTATAATTCATAATCCACTTCAGCATTTTTCTTAACGTACGCACTATTAATTTAATCTACCTTATAAGTTAAGTAAGTTTCAGCAGGACTACCTTCCTTGTCTTATCAGTGGAGAGGGATATTTTATCAGGCAGAAGCCTTGGACCACTTGAGTTAGGTAACTGAATTTAATTTATGAGTGAACATTCTTTTTTTCCCCCTTATTTTCCTTCATTTTATTTCACTACATTGCCTTTTCCCAACTTCCAGGTTCCTAGCCAGCCTCAAAGGTAATCAGAAGTTGCCACAGGCATTATTCCACACAATCTGGGGGGAATTTAATTAGACACAGGTAGGTGGAGAACAGTGAAAATCTAGTTCTGTTTTCCTTCTTACTGCCTGCTGTCATTGATAATTAATTGTATGATTAAAGTTAACCTTTCCAGTGAAAACTGAAACAAAAGAGGGCATTAAACTTGTCAGACTTCTTGACATTGTTTGTCATTAGCCTCCAGTTTCTATAGTGGCATGGACTGATTCTTTGCTTGGGTTTCCTCCTAATCTAATTGTAATGTGGTTTGTTCTTGCCCTTTATGTTCCCTGCTAGTTGTATCTCATTTTGAAGCCTGACCTTTCTAATTTTGGGTCTATGCGCTTCTGGTTTTTTTTCTTCCTGTCCTTAAACATTTACCGTTTTTGTTACTCCCTTGGTGCTTCCTACTTGAGTGTGAGGACACTGAACAGCTTACTGGGGAAAATTGCTACACTTTCTATCTTCTTTTGCCTCAGAAAAATTTTGCCTCAGAAAGTCTCTATATTTAATACTGAATATAGAGACTTTTCTTAACACCTGCCAACCTCTTTTAAGGAATTACTGTCTTTTTTCTCCTTCCCTTTTTTTTTTTTTTTTTTTTTTTTTTTTTTTTTTTCTTTTTTTTTTCTTTTTCCTGTTAGATTCATGTCTCTTGAGATCCTTCCTGGAGGTCGTCCTGTTTAAGGTCTAATTTTCGTTAGTCAATCTCATTTCTTGCTTTTGACATAATAACTGCTGGGAAAAATCACACTTGGAGAAAGTCCTCCCTCAGTCTTTTTCTCAATCTTTCGTTTGCTCCAGAGAACATAAACAAAAACGCTGCTGGCCTATTCAAATCTGTGTTTCCCAACAAATATGTAAATAAGTTTCCTTCTTAAAAAACACTTGTTATACTTCCAATCCTTTTCATAGTTATCAGGTTTCTACTTTCAAATTAATTAATAATTAGTAGTTCCTCATTTGGTGCCTTGCAGCAGACATTCTAAAATGTTATTCTTTGCTTTTATCATCACATAGAGACTATTAACACTTGTTGTCTATGGCAGTTTGGACTCAGAACTGCCCTGTTTGTTCCTCCTGAACACTTAGTTCTCCATTCCTCACTTACAACCCCCTAGAGAGTTGTTAAGTAAGGACAATTAAAAGTCATTACACATACTCTTGATGGCCATATTCTTATAGATGGAACATATTTAGGTTCTGGTTCTTTTCTGCTTGTGTTACAGTTTATCAGTAAATGATACTGCATCTCAGACAATGGGAATAGACATAAATCATCAACCCAGCGCAGGAAGACTGCAGCTCAATGCATGCCTTTGTCATTTTCTTTTCCTTTATCTAACTTACTGTGCTTCTCTTACAGCCTTCAGGCTCTAAAAGACTTCATTCAGGGGTCTAAAACCATACAGCTATCTTCTTGCCTATCACATTATTTAACTTTTTGACTCTTCAAGTTATAATTCCTTTTGATATAAAAGCATAATTCTAAATTAAGTATCTGATGTTAAAAATCCCTGAAAGCACATCCCTGAAACATCTGAAAATTCCATGCTGTTTGTTTGGGATATATGATATATGAAGCACAGTGATCAGTTACAGCACAGTAACTCTTATCCAATAGATATGTCATTACTGAGTGGTAATAATGGTAGTAGTGACTGGATGAAAACATTCAGAGACTTAAATAACCGACAGATGAATTAGCAATTGTCAGACAGACTATGCAGTACCACTGAGTCCTGAGTAGCTGATAATTTTAAGTTTGGAACAGTTATTAGTAGGTATAGTCTCATAACACCATGGTAAATTTGACAGAAATCTTTCAAACAGAGAAAAATGAAGCAGAACTCCATAGCTTGGAAGTTAACATCATGCAAAAGCTTTCGCCCCTCTTCCCCTTTCCTCATCTCAGAAAGATTCTTTGGATGAAATTTGCCTACATTCTATTGGATTTAAAGAACAACAGACGACTAGATTGTATTTCTTTTTAGGTATGTCATGAAACATTAGCAGTATGACTTAAAAATTCAATTACCCTTTGCAGTAGAATCCCCCCTAAACTGGCACTTGTTTAAGGCATCAGATTGTGAGAACTCAGTATTTTTCTCTTCTGTTTTTCATGAGAATCCATAAAATATGGACTCCCAGGAACTACATATTCTTGCACAAACAGTAGACAGCAGTTCCCTAGAGAAAGTGGATGCTTACAAACAGGCAATTTGCACCCCATTATTGTTTTCCTAGTTTGAAAGAACTGAGCAGCTACCAGTCTGGGGAAACTTAACTATTTCCTCTATTGTCACGATTAGACACAACCAGAATTCAGAAATAAACCATAATTTAGACATTAGTTCAGTGGTTTACAAACATTCTATCAAGAAAAGGATTGGGATTTTGATTAATAGAAACTCAAGATTAGAAAGATGAAGCCCTCTATAAGTGAAAAGCAAACATTCCTTTAAAAAAATTTAGAAGACTTCAATATCTGAAATTGTTTTCTCATATGCTCTTTTACATCTTACCACGTTTTATTAGTTTCTTTAAACATTGCAATGAGATGCAACAGAATTTTAACAAAGAATCTCAAATAAAAACTACAATCTCTTTTTGCAGTACTGCAGTCTTACTAGTTGACACATTTATTTCAACTTGTAATATGCATTTGAAATTATTTTGGAGAACAGAAAACACAAGGAAGTGTCACTTGCTTATAAAAATGTGTTATATTATACACTGAAACCACTTTAAACACTGCAGGAGTCATTCACATCTTGCAATCATTACAATGATACTGAATGTCTAAGAAGACTATTAGGGAGAGAAACTGCTGGGTCCATCATAAAATGAAATTATGATATTATTATAGTCTGTTGCAAATGAAAGAAAGAATACACCAAAACAGAAAGAGTCTTTTAGTTCTTGTGTAACTGGAAACGCAAAATAGATTGTTTTGCAATGGCTTTCTATTTTCCCAAATGAATGAATATATTCCTTCATCCTGGAAAATCAAGTGAGTTTTATATTCTGCATTGATATTTGAATAATGAAGGCAGAAAAGCTGCATTTACTTTTGTGAGTCTGCTACAAACATCTAGAATAACATTACGAACTTCAGAATTCCTTGCTAATTTTCATGATAAAACTGTTCAACGTCTATGCAGTTAAGAGCACACAGAGGGATAATTGGAAAAATTACTGAATTTTTTGGAATTTCATATCTGTTGCTAAAATATTTCACAGTTAACTACTTTTTTTAACATCCCTGGGTAAATTTCTTTAGTGATTCAAAAAGAAGAAGGAGATGTAGCATGGTAATTATGTAACATGCACAAATTTACAGATCAATATGTCAGATTATGTTGGATCAAAAAATTTGCATGTGGAGTCACACATCTTGACTTTAGTAAGTACTAGAAACTTCACAGCAGAAATGAGTTTATTACAGTAGAAAGCCACAGAATGAATTAAACTTTTTTTTTTTTCCAGTGG
>VWZT01014030.1:11456-26697 GCA_013397055.1 Pachycephala philippinensis
GCCCCCGCCAGCCCGCCCCGGGGAAGTGCTTTCCGCATGAAATCAGGGCTGAACGCGGGGGGTTTGCTGGGGCTGATCACATACGTGATGTCAGCCCTGCGAAGTGCCGCCGCGGAGCCCTTGCAGCGCCGTGTGAGCCGCTGATACTCGGAGCCCACGCAGATCTGCCCGCTCTGCTCGGAGCCGGGCGTTCGGGCGGGCACCCCGCCGTCAGCACCCTCCTGTCCCGCCGGGCAAGCCGAAATCTGGAAGAAAATCAAGTAGGAGTTGCATGTTTGTAACTGTGGGGAAACAAATGCCAAGCTGTCTGGTAGAAATATGCTCCAAGGCTCATACTAGGGTCAGTCCAAAATCGTGGTTTTTCGGCAGCAGGGATCAAACCTCTTTCATACCCGCATCAGTGAGCGTTTGATGTGAGCAAATGCAATTTGTATGAAGAAGAGGATCAGGTCCTGATGGTACTGGATACAAACCAATATTTAATCATTAGCACCTAAACAGACTCAGTCTTCATTGTCAGTGTTATCACCTCACAGCACGTTCAATGGTTGGCTTAAAGCCACATCTCTTACAGAGATATTAATCGGTAACAACTGCTGCTCAAAAAGTCCCTCACCCCAAACCCCACCAAAAAACTGCTGGTGCCTATGCTTCCGTGGAAAATCTTAGCATCTTAGCCTCGTTTTATACCCCAGCAATCCAACAGCAAAAGGTAACTGAAAAAAAGTTTTAAAAATATTATTCTGAAGCAAATCACTTGACTGTTGGACCCTTTTCTGTTATTTAAATGGCTGAAGAAAGATACGCAATCATAGCATTGGGAAATCAAAATAATTTTGTATTTTGTGCAAATAGCGCTGATCCTGCAGCCAGGAATTATGTTGAGTGATGTGCATGCATTTAAGCCTTTTGCAGTGTGCTGTAGCAGACTTTAATAGTGTCCTGCCCTTACTGAATTTAGGAGTTATGTGTACTGTATGTGCTTCCAGCAAGCCATAAAAAGCATGACCTGTTGCCTTACTGCCACCCATAAACATTAGTTTCTTCACCCTAAAATCCTCTGCAAATAGCTCATGGGTGAGCTCATGGTTGGTGAACTTGGTAAGCCACTTCTCTCTTCACACTGCTGAGCCTGCAGTGCCTCGTGCAATACTGGAGCCATATTTTGAAGATCTTGCAGGTAAGCTGACAAACTGTTTCCAAGAGCAGGCTTGGGGGGTCACTCAAGAGGTAGTTCAAACACAGTGAGAAGCGCTTTTCATCTGAATAAAATAACTGGAATTTGACCTGTTCAGTTGTCAAGAAGACACTTGCCTCATCACTGTAGTTACAAAATTGTAACTTTTCCTTCAGTTATTCCTTAGTTAGCACAGTTAGCCCATGTGTGAAAAGGCCTGTAGTGAAAAGGCTCCCTTTGTAAGGTGTGGTATGCTTAATTTCTGCATGTTTTCATGTGTCAAAGACTGACTTATGCAAACTGACCATTCCGCTTAACACAGTCGCTTACACTGTCTTAAACTGGCAGTTTGCTTATTTTTCAGGTGTTTGTGATTTCTGGTCTGTGTCATTGACTCAGTGTGCTGCAGAAAGCATATGTGTCACTTGTAGCTTGTTGAAAAAGTGGGTAAAATAGAGCTACCTCGGAGGACTGGCCCAGTGAAGTGTTACCTCCAAATCTGAGAAGCCTGTAAGAAAAAGCTCCTTTTATGAGCAAGTAGTCCAGTGCACGCTACTCAAAATGCTTCTAAGTGGCATTTTGGCATAAGCAGATGGGCAGTCTTTCAGGTAAGGAAGTTCTGTAGAAGATAGTAACTTACATTATCTAGAAGGTCCTTGTCTTAATACTTTTTTCTCTAATGACAGCAGCATGGCAAGTAAGTATGTCATGAGTTCTTTGGGTCCAGCTTCCAAGTTTACAAAGAGTTGCATGTAAAATTAAACTGCCTGGACAAGGTGACTGAATGGTACCTTTGGAGATTCAGTCCCTTCATGGAGTACTGTGAATAAGTGATAAGCTATTTTCTTCATAGTTGCAAAACCATGATCCCAAATATTACATATTTTGTAACTGGACATCAGCAGAGGTTGAAAAACTATGAAATGTCCCTCTGCTTCCCAATTGTCCAGTTTTCCTGGGAGCTGAAATCTGTTCCCATGTGAACTCCATGGGGGCAAGAAGTCTTCATCCCACACACACACTCGAGGTGGAATACCAGCTGCATTTCCACAGCTCTCTTTCTCAGTCCTCTTACAGGTTGTCTCAGTCCTATACCTACTTCCACAGCAGCTCTGTCCTTGGACACTAGTCTGATTAGAAGCAGGAAGGGGCAAGTGCGATAGCCCTGCTGTGGCTGCCTTAGCTTCTGTCCTCTGAAATGGAGATATGCAAGTAGCACTACCTCCACGTGCAAGGAGATGCTGGCAAGAAAGGGCGAGCACACAGCCAGAGGCAGCCCTGTGGGCTGACTTGTCTGTCACGGACAGCAGCACTAAAGTCCTGTTGGCAGTGGTGCAGGGGTGATGGTACTTGTGACATTGGTGTCATGGAGTGGTGATGCTGCACCTCACAAGAACAAAGACCAGTAGTTCCAGCAGGCTTTGTGGAATGCAGCAAGCTGTCTCCCTCATCTGGCATTTAAACATGTCAGCTGAAGAGCTGAGGTGTGTAGCAGAGCTTTATTTGCACCCTTGTCTGTGATTGTGTGAATGAAGCTCCAGAAGCAAGCCAAGAATCATGACCAAGGAGGGGAAGAGGAGGGAACAATAATTATTTTTTTTTAATTTCAATTTTACTGGAATAGGCCTGCATCTCTTTTCAGGTAGAATGTCAAGAGGGGAATATTCTCATCCTTCCTTATGCAGCCATGATAATTAAAATAAATGCCAAGTAAAATAGAAAAGCTTTTATTTTTCATGTGAAAGTCTGTGAGTAATCCGTTTGCCAATGCCTTCCTGTGTGTTGCTAAGCAAATACAGTGGTTTTTTACAGTTGAAATGTATATGTTCATTGTCAAAATGAAAAATATGTTAGAAGAAGTTGAGAAACATTGGATTTTGGAAGGGCAAATAGTAATTCTTTTCAACTCTTGTCAAAATAGGACCATAACTAAACTAAACTGAAGGAAGTGGTGCTTAGATAATTGGCAAGAAGACTTGGAGTAGCATTGTGTCTGCGCTCCCTCTTTTTCTGGCAGATCTGTTGTTTCACAAAGGAGGTAGAGAAGATAGGCTTACATGGAGCAGGTGCATAGTAAACACAAGGGAATTTCTCTTTAAATGCAAATGTGGTTCTACGATAGATTTATATGCACCGTGGAACCATTGGAAACAAGAAAACAGAACATATGCATCAGATACTTCATTGATTTAAGTCCCTAAGAGAGTTTTAAACTGGGGGGGGAAATAATTAATTAATTTTTGTGGTAGATGTATCGTCTGCTATTTACCTGTCTAAGGTGGAACTGTGATTTCATCTTCTACAATAAAGCTCCAAGTGATTCAGAGGTCTGAAGGTCATAGAGTTATCCAAGAAAAGTACAATTCAGCCCTCACAGATTGGCAATTGGGGCAATCCTTCATTAGGTATGTTTTCTTGTATGTTAAGGAGTGTTTACAAAAGCTTATTTTGAATGTGAATATGGTTGATTTGCATTTTATAAAGAATTATGAAGTGGCACTTGAAAGTGTATTTTTTCTGGTTAAAACATAGCATTAGGTTGTGAGGTTTGTTGTAAGCATTTCCTTTTCGGTTCAATTTCCTCCTCAGTCCTTGTTTGCAGTCAAACTGCTGGCATTATTTTTGTTTATACCAGAGAAAAAAGCATTGTCTGTCTTATCTTTTAAACTCAATACAGTGTACTACATGACCTCTTCTTATATATAAAAATCCTCCCCCTTCTCCCCCCGTCTGTTTTATTGTTACTGTATGAATCTGGAACTTTCCATTTAAAATGAAATTCTAATCAGGAACTTAGCACTTCCCTTCAACCCCCCCATTTTAACCAACTTGTTTATATCTGTGAGTGAAAATCAGGCTGTGCTACATAGCTTTCTTGGAATGGGCGGCCCAGAGAGTTTGTGAGGTCTCCTTCCTGGACCAGCCTGGACATGATCCTGTGCAGCCTGCTCTGGGTGAGCCTGCTTTATCAGGGGGATTGGATTCAATGATCTCCAGAGGTCCCTTCCAAACTCAGCCATTCTGTGAATCTGTGATGTTCGTGACAGGGGCATGCATGTGATTGTGATTTGGAGCTATAGTGCTCTGCAAGTTATTCATCCATGTAGTTCTTTTGCAGGATCTCGCCATACTGACTGGCCTTTTTTTTTTTCAGAATTAGGAAATACCTGTAACTGCTTATATGTGCATGTACATGCCTCATGTTCTCTTTTACTAAAATTCGAATGTAAATATTCTGCCTTTTGTATGCTATGCTGTCAGTTCCAGCTGAGTCACAGTAGTAAATCTATGAAGATCCCAAGAGCTGCTTTTGAATGGGCTCAAGATTTTAAATATTGAAGTTGTCAGCTTGTTGAGACACTTATTTGAATATTTGTAAAAGCTGTCTCCAAGATGCTTTTAAAAGCAAACAAAAAAAAGCGCCAAACAAAATGAAGCAAAATATATCTGGGAAATATACCGCACACAGAGGCAGAAGAGTGCTAGTAAGGTAAATAAGCTGTGTCATATTCCCTGACCCACATTCTACTGTGCTAAGTATAAGTGTACTCATTTCTCCTCTTGTTACATGGAAAGAGTCTTAAGGTATATGTCCAAATTATGTTAATTTCTAGGATATTACCATTTTGTAAACTCATATGCTGAATTCTGGATAAAGCACAATATTTGTGCTTGTTGCTAGGACGTGGGCAAAAACTTATCTTGGGTTACAGAATGGAATCACCAGGAAAATGAGCTATACTTACATCATTAATTATTAACTTTTCATTAACATTGAAACTCTGACAGGCTTGGTACTGCGACCACTTCCCTGGGTGAAGAACCTCCACCCTCTGTGTGAAGAGCCTTTTCCTAATATCCAGTCTAAACCTCCCCTGACACAACTTCAGGCCATTCCCTTGGGTCCTGTCACTGTCACCAGAGAGCAGAGATCAGTGCCTGCCCCTCCTCCTCCCCTCACACGGGAGTTGTAACTGCAGTGAGGTCTCCGCTCAGTCTCCTCTTCTCCAGGCTGAACAGACCAAGTGCCCTCAGCCACTCCTCACACGGCTTCCCCTCAGGGCCCTTCACCATCCTCGTGCCCTCCTTTGGGCACTCTCTAACAGTTCAATGTCTTTTCTGTACTGTGGCACCCAAAACTGCCCCCAGCACTCGAGGTGAGGCTGCCCCAGTGCAGAGCAGAGGGGACAATCCCCTCCCTTGCCTGGCTGGTGATGCTGTGCCTGATGCCCCCCAGGATGTGAGATATTGTTCTTTTGTTGACAAGAAGTGAGAATAGTGCTCGTGTCGGTACCAAACTGACGTTTATAAGGTAAAGGAATTCTTCCCAGGATATGGTTGGGCCTTTTGGCTGCCAAGGCATATTCTTGACTCATACTCAACTTGCTCTTGATCAGAACCATCGGATCCTGTTCCTTGGGACCTCTCATTCCTTCTCCAGCCTCTCAGTCTGTCCTGACATCCAGGGCTGCCCTGTCCCAGGTGCAGAATTTGGGTCTTGCCCTTGTTAAACTTCATATGGTTGGTGATTGCCCAGCCCTCTAATTTGTCAAGGTGTCTGCAGGGCATCCCTTCAAGGGAGTCAGCAGCTGCTCCCAGGTTAGTGGAATTTGCTGGAATAGCACTGCTTGGTGACTGGAGGTTTTGCTGTGTTTGAGTCCTGAGATGCTCAGGTCCAGACGACTCATTGAAGCACAACCGTGCACGTGCTCAGGGTGTCCACAAAGAGACTGGCAGCAGCTCAGGATGTTTATCCCTGCACCCAAAACTTTATGTATTTCACTAGCCTGCTTCTTCCCATGGTAAATTAGCCTGTATGTAATTCCTGCTGCTGTGATCCAGTTCCTACCAGATCTTCAATTGTCTGAGTCAACACTAGCTCTTGTGTGTCTTTATACTCTCCTGGTAAGGCAGCAAAGTGTGCTGAATAACTGCATTCCTCCTTAACTTGTTTTCTGGTTGTGATTTAGGAAAATGCACACAAAATCTCCCCAGAGTGAATCATTCATTATGCAGTCAGTTTAAGAACATGCATGGATCCCTTCGGTCACTTGCTGGACAAATGGTAATAAGCCATCCTTGAGAGGATGTAGTGTCTGTCATGGTTTGTAGTTTGTAGCCAGTAGAGGATGCAGTGTTGCTGCTGTGCAGCAAACCACTGTTTGAGGAGAGGAGGTCCTGAGTTCAAAGGTCTTTATCAGCTCTGGGTTTCTGCATCACAGTAAGTTCTGCCCCTGATAGCAGCACTAATAGATAAAGGCACTGTTGGTGTCTTGATGTTCTTCTGAGATGACTGGCCTTGAACCAGCCGGTAACTAATACACCTGCTTGGGTTAGGGATTCTGAATCCAGCATTGGTACTCAGTTGGTATGGAAAGGAATGAGTGCTGTTTACATGTCACACGGTTGCCCCCAGCTGCCTGTAGAGGGTACAGTGTCTCTGCATCAGACAGTAAAGCTGGGTGAACTGCTGTACTTGAAGGTTCAGGTTAATCTGGCCTGACTCTATGAATCCCCAAAGGAAAGGCTAACCAACACATGGTACAAAGGAAGTCCTCCAGGAGTACAAAGGAAACAGGTTGTGTAGAGGGAAGAATTAGCACAGCTAGTGGAATTTAGCAAAATGGACACTCTCTCCAGCATATGTTCCTCATCAGGTCCCATATGCTTTACAGTATGCTTCCAGGCTTTGCTTTTTGCAAATGGAGTTTTTAGATGAACATATCTACAGTAGCACTATTTCTGGATGTGTCTACACTGCAGTCGAGTAGTGTGATTGCAGGACATGCAGACAGCTCTGTAATTGCTTTGATCTGTATGTGATGTGAAGACATGCCAGCCTAGACTTAAGAGAGGTCTTTCCAAGCCTTCTGGACAGATGATTAAACCATGCTGAAGTCTGCTTTCATCTGTCTCACTGCTATTTTTAACTGTCCTCTCTAGATTTGCACCATCATGGATATGCCTACACATGCTGACATAAATTCACGACTGCATGCCCACTTCATGCCTCCTGCAACATTGTTGGTAGATACTCTGCATCTGGGCGTGTATCCCTTATTCCTTGTACTGAGATAGTCTGCTTTTCCACGGAGTTTAACTGACTGTTTCACTATTTAATTCCCCTCTGTAAGGAATTATAGAAAGGGCAATGGGGTGTCAGAGAGACTTCTGGCAAATTTCCACTCCAAAAATTAGTTTTATAGTCCCTATTCCAAATTTGATTGTTAAGTTCAGTCTTAAAGAACCATCACATCCAAGCCATACATTTTGCTAGTGCTAAAATCCAGATGAGAGACCAGGTTGAAGGAGCAGTGTTAAAAAGTGAGCATTTTAAAATTATCTGTATCAAAACATTGACTCTGGAGTACAATTATGGGTGAAAAAAAAGTGAAATTTTATGAATGATATGAAATACCAGCAATAATAGTAAAGTCACTGTAATATATAAAACACAATCCAACTCTGTTTAAAGGATTTGAAATTNTTTTGGTTTGTCAGATTAATTGTTAAGTTACTTCATATGCTTGTCAATGAAGTTAGTGAACCTTCTTATTAAGGTACTATATTGTATTAGTGAAGTTTGACAACAAGTATACTCCTCATCATATTGTAATATTTTTTTTTTTTCAGAAATTGACTTTTCTTTCCTCATTAAAAACCAATCAACCAACCAATCAAAAGAACCCAAAAAAAACAAACCTGCAGAAAGCGGTAAAACTGATCTGTATCTAAGGATATAGTCTGAAAACATCTGTCAAGTATCCAATTCTTTTACTGTGCAATTTTCATGCTATTTAACAAACACAAGGGAAAAAACATGGCTTAGAAGTTAGGACATAAAAGGATTAATTAGTGCAATTTTTTTCATGCCACAAAAATATTTCACATAAAAGCAAGTACTGTCAGAAAAAGAGGAACACAAAATAGACTCTAACAAAGCATATGTTACTGTGACATGAGATATGCTGTAGAGGAGTAAGGTGAAGCTGAGCTTTTCAGTCTGGTGGAATGCTGCAGCTTATTTGTCTGCCAAGAAAATATTTTGCTTCTAGATAAATGGTTAAACTGAAATAAATAAAATATTCTCTCATCTTTCTTACTCCTGTCCCTGACACCTTTCTGAGGAAAAAGAACAGCCTTAGTTCACTTGATGCTGCACAAGAATGCAATCTAAGCCTGGTTTTGGCCACACGTGATCTTGAATAAATTATCTAATTCTTTTCACCTATAAAATGAGAAGAAAATATAGTAGAGAACCACAAATTGACATTAACAACATTTTCTTGTAATGTGGCGCTCAAACAGTGCCTAGTATTTTTGTTATGAAAAGGATTCATTCTTCATGTTGAACAGCTCCAGCACCTTCAAACTATGAGGCACAGAGCATCTGCCATGGTGTACTTAGTCCTCCTCAGACCTCTTGGTAATCCTGTGAAATGCTAGGGGTGTTGTGTAGTGCCACTGGGCTGTTCTCTACACGGATAGTTCATTGTGTCCTGGAAGTGGAGAATTCTGTGTTCTTCTCGTTGGAGCTCCTTGGAAGAAAACCCCAACCAAACATAAGTGGAGATGCCATGAATAGTTAAGAGAGCTGTGATGGTTACAAAGTAAGGTGCTCCTAAATTAAAAAAAGGTGAGAACCACTTCATGATGTCCTTGCTCCTTTGCTTTTTGGCAGGTTGCAAGGATGTTTAGTGGATGCTCTTGGCTCATTTGCTAATGGAGCTGGAAAACACATAGACAACAGGGTAAAGAAACAATCTTTATAGAATGCTTTGGGTTGGAAGAAACCTTATATAGCATCTAGTTTCAGCCCCGCTGTCATGGACAGGGACACCTTCCACTAGACCAGGTTGCTCAGAGCCTCATCCAACGTGGCCTTGAACACTTCTAGGGATGGGACATCCACCACTTCTCTGGGCAACCTGTGTCAGTGCCTCACCAGCCCCACAATAAAAGATATCTTCCTAATACCCGAACTAAACTGGCTGGTTTTCAGTTTAAAACCATTGCCACTTGTTTTATTTCTGCAAGTTATTGTATAAAATGCCTCTCCAGCTTTGTTGTAGGCCTTCTCCAGGTAGCGAAGGCCACAATGAGGTCTCCTCAGAGCCTTCTCTTCTTCAAGCTCAACAGTCCCAATTCTCTTAGGAAACGTGTTCTATCCCTTTGTCATCTTTGTGACCCCCCTCTCGGCTTGATCCAACAGGTCCGTGTCTTTCCTATGCTGAGGACCCCAGAGCTGGATACTGCAGTGGGCTCTCACCAGAGCAGAGCAGAGGGCAGAATCCCCTCCGTCCCCTGCTGCCCACGCTGCTTTGGATGCAGCCCAGGACACGTTTGGCTTTCTGGNTCCCCCAGCCTGGATTGGTTACGGGGACTGCCCCCACCCAGGTGCAGCACCTTGCACTTGATCCTGTTAAACCTCATCTTGAACCTGTCCAGGTCCCTTTGGATAGCATCCCATCCTTCAGGAGTGTCAACAGTACTCAGCTTGATGGCATCAGCAGCCTTGCTGAGGAAACACTGTATCACGGTGACCATGCACAAGCACAGGTTTCTCAGAGGTGGTGGAGTCTCCATCCTTGGAGATACTCAAATGCCACATGGATGCAGTCCTGGGTAGAAGGACTTTAGAGGATGTTGCGTGGGCAGGAGGGGGTTGGACTAGGTGACCTCCAGAGCTCCTTTCCAACCTCAGCTATTTTGTGATTCTATGAAACACTGAAGAGACATTATTATAATTCATACACACAAGGCTACAGTGAATAGCCTGTGTCTCTGCCTCTGTGATGGTAGCCTTGCAGGCTGCTAAGCACAACCCAAAACGTGACATGGCTGTAGCCATGAAAAATGTGTGCTTTCATATTTAGGCTGTCTACATTGAACCTTTTGGTGTCGGATATATGCGGTAAATGAACCGCAGTGAGAGCCACCTCCCACTTCTGGCAGTGATCAGTACAGTCTGGAGATGTGGACAGATACACAGGAACACCTGTGTGCTCCCATGTTGCTCATTCTGGCCCTTCTGCTGTGTTTTTCTGTGGCTTCCTGTAAGCCCCTTTGTTTCCAGCTTCTGGATGGGGATAATGCTTTCTCATCCTGTAATCCTATAAGACTGAATGAATTGAGGAATGTTTGCAAAACACTTGGACATTACTGATGAGCATCCTTGAAAAAAGCTACAAGGATATACATGTTTTCCACTCGCTATCGGGCTTATGCAGTCTAAAATTTTATGAAATTTAGGCTAGTTAAATGCTGGATGGGGCAACACAAAAAATGAAAATGCGCACTTGATATTTCTGACTAGTTTGGTTGTGCTCTGCATAAGACAGATCACCTTTTGCAAAGCATTGAAGTGGGATCCTCCAGTTAGTGCCTGCATCAAAATCAGTACAAGCAAATGAACATGCTCGTGCGTAAATTTTGTAACACCATAATTTTTGATGTAGTGAGGTTCATTTCTTTAACATAGTTTTAATTTTTTTTTCCTTTGTAAAAGGTTTTAGGAATCTCTGAAGGCACTACAAAATTTCAGCTTAAAATAATAGTACTACTTCCACAGTTGGCATTTCTGCCACCTCATCCCACACTTTATCACAGTACTAATAGCTGCACAACTGAACACTAGTGTTGGTTGTATCTCCTGCCCACAATATTTTAAACAAATAATGTTGGATAGCAGTGCTCTATATAGGATAGCATTGTATAGCTGAGGTGCAGCTGCAGTCTGTTTCTCAAATGAGAAAATAATGACAGTTTCAGAAGACAACATTCTGATCTCAGGGGCATAGATGTCTCTCAAGAATAATTTAGCTGTTTTTCACTGAATATTACGCTTTCCACCAACCTTTAACTGAAATAAAAGGTTCTTTTTTGACAGTGCTTAAATTTACAGTAGTTTACACCGTTTAACTTCTAAGAATTTTTGCAAATATCGTAGCCTATGTCTATGGAATGAAGAGTGAAAAGTTGTGAGGTTTCTCTACTGTCTTCATTTTAATTTTATCAAAATGGAAATATTTTCATAGATGTTACTGGTCAATTGTCATTTCTAATTCAGAGAAAAGTTAATGTTTGCAGTAAAAATGATGCATTTTTCTTAGTATTTTCAATATTTTTTGCTTTAAAAGTAAATACAGGTAATATGTGCATATAGTATTTGTCAAATTTATTTTATTCATCAAGTAGTCTCAAATGAAAGTGGGTTGGAGTGTCAAGTGAGTGGCTGAGTGTCAAGGAGAGTGAGTTCTTCTGAGTGAGTTTTTTGAGTTCAAGGTTTGCTTTTTTGAGTCCAAGGTTTGGTTTTTTGAGTACGGGGTTTGGTTCTTTTGGCCCATGGGCACCATGTGCACAGATATATGTTGTGTGTGACATGCCCTGCATGAAGCTGGCTCACATCCCAAATTGAAGTGTAATGCTGGTTACCCACTGCTACCCCCGATCCTGACTGTGAAATTTCACTTCAAAATTTGGAGTATCACAGCTTGATAGAGTTTAGCTCTTAGATATTCTAGTCAGTTTCAGGGCACAAAGGATGGGAAAGTGGAATTGACAGCCCAAATGTTAAAAAATATAAAAGGAGAAAGAATTAAAAAGCGTGCAGTTGGAAGACAGAATAGGAAAGTGCTTTGAACCTTGTTGCAGAGAAAACAGACCTTCCACAAGAGAGCAGGACTGTGCATAGGCTTCACACAAATGGTGGATACATTTGGCATATTGTGACCTTTGAAGCAGAGAATCTACTTACGTAGGAGTTTTCCCTTGAATTTATAATTAAAGCTCACATGAAGCAAAAAATCATCATGGGACTGAATGCAGGATTTTGGCAGGAAAATGTAAATGAGGCAAGTTCTAAATTTCTGACTTCAAATACAACATTTGAATGTTGCAAACTTAAGAGAGTACTGTTTGGCATTAATTCTTTTCCAGGATATTTCTAGAAATAATGGAGCAGGCCACTATGGGACTACAAGGTGTTGAAATTCTACTGGACTATTATTGAATTTAGATTGAGTAATTTAAATGGGAAAGGGAAAGATGCAAGGAAGTGTTTGAAAAATGCCTTTTTCTCATCCATGTGAAATAATAATAATAATAATTTAAAAAAACTCAAACCCCAACGTGACTTAACAGATGCTTTCAACATTAAAAATATGTTAAGCAAAGATATTTTAGATTACTTGGTTTATTGAAACAACACTTATAAATGAAATGTGTTCTTCACTGAAAAGAAAATGCAGCTTAGGAAGATTTATGGGAATAATATACTGATTAAATTGATTCCATATTTTTCTGTGATCAGTACCAGCAGAAGATAAGGTGAATAAGGGTGTTGCAAGGCATTAAGGAGAGAAACTGAAGTCAGGAATTGTGTCACAAAGCTGCAGTATCAAATAATACAATTTAATTGAAATTATTGTACTGAGCAAAAACTTATCGCTGCCCCAGTGCTACTGCCCCCCGTGCTGCTGCCATTGATTCAGAGAAAGAAGAGAAACCTCAGTTTACGATTTTAAATGAGAGTGCAATGAGTCACATCTGCTTTATTAAGGACGTTGACACAGAATCCTCCACCTCCCCCCAAACCAACGCATGATTTGGAAAGGCTGAGCTCTGCTATGCTTGATTTCATCCTAACATGAGTGCTGGAGCCTACATTAGCAGTGGTAGTTGCCATAAGCCCTGTGTTGCTCTGTCTTACTTTGGGGCCAAGTATCTGGTTCCTTGTGGATGCTGTTACTAGGCTGTATTATTTTTGGATTTTTCCATAAGAACTAGGCTACCAAAAGAAGGCGTATTTTTTATTTCTGTAGTTCATGAACTCACAACAGCCCTGCAGATGTTCAATATTCATTACCTTTGCCAGAAGACTAGAAGTTGTGAGTGCTTTTATGGCACAGTACTTTTCAAATTGTACCTGGGATAAACTTGTTAAATCAAAATATCATGCATATTTTTCTGTATCAGTTTCTTCTCAAGTTGATTTGGAACCATATGAAACCAATAATTTCTTGAATGTTCTGCTTAATTATCCTGAAATGCACATCTTTAAAGTCTGGCTCAAGTAAATATGAGGGCAGTGTGTACAAACACAATTTCTTCTGTGGTGTCTTTATTTTAGTAAAGTTTTGTGCTGCTTTGAAGTGGTTTTAGATGACACACGGGCTTTACACTTTCAGCCACCATTTAGGATATAATAGTTGAATTTTCATTTTTTCTGTGTATTTCCATACAGAACATCTAGTGATTGATGTCTTGAGAAGTAGCTCATGGTATGTTACAAGGCCTGATAGGGAATGTAGACATGCAAAGCAAGACATTATCAGTATTCAAATAGTTTATTCCTTCCTGTTTGATGGTGTTACTGAATAATTACACAAGAGTCTTAGTTTTCTGCATGTACATTAGAAGTGTACTGGACTTGGGTCAGCTGATTTCCCAGTCCTTGTTTAGCAGTTGCCTCCTGAATTGAAGGGTAATAAGCACTGGCTTTATTGTGGAATGCACTGTATTTGTCACTAATATTCTTTGAAATAATGAAGTGAGCTGCAAATCATCTTGACATGAACTAACACAGCATTTTATGTCTCTCAGTGTTCCAAGTGACCATGACTTGATCCATATAAGTCTTTGGTTCAGTCTCAAATCTAGGTTTAATGGAGGATTTACAGAAATGCTGTACAGCACTTGTACTTCTACATGATTGATGCAGTGTTCTCTATATATTTTACAGTTCTGCATTATAAATTATTTGATGTTTAAGTATAAAAAACAGATGAAAACCTATAGCTTTAGTATTATGTATGCAGAGAAGATGGATATATACACATACATACTCTCTGTACTTGCGATTGTTGAATCTCTACATATTAAAATGTATTATTCATTTGTGCCAACAGTCATGAGTCAGTGGGAAATAATGGGTGCAATCATTTGAAAAATGCGCATTCACAATTTGCTTGTATTCATCTCAAAGTTCAGACTGCAGATGTGTAACTGTTCATTTTGCTGTTCTCAGTGATGCATGTAAACCTCCTGAGGATTCACATTTATGAACTTCCTGCATTGGCACTGGTAGAACAGATAGGTAACATGAAATAAAATTTATTTCTGCCATAGAATTTACTGACATAAGAGGTAGTTATGAAAGAGAACCTACACTCAACCTGATTTTGTTGGTTCAGCTGCTGAATTTTCACTAGTAAAGTAATAATTCAATTTGTAGTGGACTTTTCCTAGTAATTGCAAACATTGTATGTACATTTTCTCCAGGGAGTCGCACTTTGGAATAGCAGTGGGGTTTTTTTCCTGAAATTTTGCAGGAAGTAGAGAAAAAAGATGAGTGTCTTTTAAGATCAGTTTGTTAAGAAAGCTTTTCTGGTCAGATTTCACACTTCTAAAATGACTGAAAAACAGAATTATTAAATTCCTGATGTTTCTACTCAATCATAATTTTCCGTGGAAAATTATGTCATACACAATCTCCAGATCTGTATGTGAATGTATTATTTTAACCTGGGTTTGGTGTTAGCATTGAATTACCAATACTCAAAACAAATGTGTTTGAAGACTCTTTGGCTAGTTCTGCTTAAGAAAATATTTTTAAAGCTCAGAGGAAGTACAATGAACTAGTTACTAGCTGCACAATTTAAACTTGAGCCTTTATACTTTCAGTGCTACAAAATATATCAATGCCAGTTTTCCCACTGTTGTGCATGTTCTGTTTTATTACTGATTGTTCCAGATTCTGCTTCTGGTGTAATTTAGCATTATTCATAGTTTGATAGCATATGTAATATTTTTTTCCTTTGGTTCAGTTGTTTTTGTTTTGGTTTAGTCCAGTCACTGATATGATATCCTTTATGTTTTTGCACCATTCAAGAAAAAAAAGGAAAAACCCCTTTCATAGACCCTGACAGAACTGCTTTTTATGTGTTGCTGAGATCTTGCAGTTTCAGAGGTTGTGTTGATTATTGAGATAGTGCAGTGTGATAAATCATTAATTCAATCTTACTAGAACCTCCGTAAGAAAATACTGCCCTATCAATCCATTGC
>VWZT01014034.1:4012-30045 GCA_013397055.1 Pachycephala philippinensis
GGCTTGTGGAGGTTTGATCCAGCTTTTCTTTCTGGCCATCGCTTAAATCCCTCCTACCTCCCGCATACAAGTTACAACTGCATCATCTTAGTAACCCTGTGACCAAGAGGCATGAGAGTCTCCTCTGAGACTGTAATCTCACTCTAAACAGCTCTCTGGCGGGTGCTCGTGAGTGGTGATACATCATGCAATTTTCTCCTTTAGAGGCTTGCGGTGTCATCTCCACCGTGATCCCTGCCCTGCCCGGCCAGTGCCGGTGAGCCAGAGACCAGGGCCAGCGTGTTCCTGGCACAGCTCTGCATGGCTGGGGCATGCATGGGGTCACCAACAGTGTTAGCAAAATCTGCCCCTTCCTCTTTGCCTCTCGTCCGCACTCTGGCAGGAAAGAAACCTGTTTAGGATTGCAGGAGACTTTACTGGTGTAGCAAAGTAATCCTCAATAAGCTCAGGACTTTTCTGTAATGGTATTTAATATGCAGATAGTCAAACGAATGCCACCGTGATGTATTTTTATGGACAAATATTATATATTAAGCCCTGATTTATACATTTGAGAGTAATACCTGGGGCTCTGAGGAGAGCCTTTAATCTCTGTCAGCGAGGCAGCACGCATGCTAAAGCGCCGAGTAAATCTGCACGGGAGCGCTGAACTGAGCGCAGCATATATCAGAGTTCTTCCACCTGATAAAATTAAATACACGAGACCACCTTTCTGTGACATTACCAGGTTGATACGCAGGGGCTGACACCGGGAAATACCGATCTGTGCTTCCCACTCGGACCCAAACCTGCACCATTCCTGCCGCTTCTGCCGTCCCCATCCCAAGGGTGCCATCTCAACCTCCCAGAAAACGTTCCTGGGTGAAGGAAGGTCTCTGTCCGCAACTTTCCCCCTCTCCTTCCATCACCTTGCTCCCATGTGACCTCCTGGGTGCAGCTCAGGGGGTGCCGGTGCCCTATTTCCCCTTCACCAGCACGCGTAGTAAGGTGAGCATCGTCTCAGCATGGGGTTCTGCATTTAATAATCTCACCAGCTCAACTGTTTTTATCTGAATCTCCCTCCTGAACTGATAAATCTAAATTGCACATTTTCTAACCCGCTTTAGCTGAGGGGGAAATCTCGCAGGTATCCTCAGGTGACGCGCGGGCTCTGCCGCGCCTCTCCGGCTCCATCTACTGCCCTTTCCTGGGACTGCCGCCCCTTCCCGTCCGCAGGCTGGCGGCTCCCGCTGGAGCTGCCCCTTCGTCCCGCCGAGCCGGCGGAAAAACGGGAGCTCTGGTTTTGTTTGAAAGACCCACAGCTGTCCAGGTGGCGCAACAAACGCCGTACGCGTTCATACAGTCCTATAAAATGTAATTCCTTGTTGTAAACCAGTCGCTGATTTTCAGTGCCTGGCTTGCTGGATGAATTCTTCACTTCCCAGTGCTCAGAAAGAGAAGGAGCAGAACAAAGGTGGCCACCGTCACCGAAGCTTTCCGTGCTGGCTGATGGAGCAGGAATTGGGGACAGGCAGGACGAGGGGCTGGAGGAGAGCTCCGTGTGGGGTGGAGGGGGCCTGCACAGGAACAAATCTCCCACTTGCTGCTGGAAGATGCCAAGGGGGGAAGATATTGACTTGGATTTCTGCCATCCGATGGGGACTTACAGGGTGGGACTAGAAGCAGCAGAATTTTCCTGTGAAAGTCCTATCTCTTCATTTTACATTCAGTATTAAAAGAGAAGCTGCTCTGAAAGAATATCCTACTTTTCCTGTCTCTGTTGTTCAGAGCTGAGATGGAGGCGTTATGTGTCCTTATTATAAGCACTCCTATTATAGTGTGGTTTTGGCTGGAGGATGCTGGATGGTTAAAGACGACTATTACAACCAAAAATAGTACCAGAGCTTCCCGAACATTATGACTATTATGAATTTGTATGATTAATATTTAGTTGCTCTACAAAAAGCACCAAAAGCTGGAAGTCAAAATCAGAAAAAAGTTGTGCTAAGGACTGGATATAACTTTTTATTTTTTTTAAATATATCTATTCATAGTGCATATTTCTGTAGGTGATAGATTAACATAAAAATACTGCCAGTCTTTTTTAGGGTTGTAAAACACAAGGTACATAATATATTTTTTTTAATCGAAACTCAAATCAGCTGTTTGAAATGAATGTGTTTCAATGGCAAGTAACATATTTTTCCCTAGTCCTTGAGAAAACTGGAAATAAGGTAGATTTGGCAGCTTAGCCTATGAAGTTCTGGGGCAAATCCGTAAACCGAAAGACCACAGGGTTTTGTCCTGGCTTTGATGAAGTTCTGAAAAGAGCTAAATTAAATCCATGCTGTAGCCATATGTGTAATTTTGTTCTACTGGAATAGCTTATAGCTGTCAGTGAATTTCTCTGTACTCCCAGCATTGTGTAAGGGATGACACAAGAGCCTGAAGATTACTCTCTGCAGTAGTAACATGCATTTGCAGCCTTAAAATTATTACAACAGCATTTTTTCATTTACATGGCTGGAGAGAATCTGTTTTTGCAGTAAATTTGTATTTCAAAGCAGATTTTTGTGTCCATCATTATCGGTGGTTTACAAGATTTCTCTTTCTTTCCCCCCCATTTGGGGATGTGGGAACAAATGAAATAAACCCGTCATAAAAAATAATTTTGTCCAGGTGGAACATAAATCAGCCAAAAAAATATTATTCTACATGGCAAATAAAAAGCATATGCTGTATTATTTAAAGCACAGCCTCCATATTCACATACAAAATTAATGCTACAGTGGGAGGTAAAACTGATGGAGGCAGACAATGAAAATATTAGGAGTAAAACATCATGCCAGGAACAATTCAAGCAGAGCCACTTGCAGGGTCATGGTCGTATTCCATTTCAAATGGGCATGGAAATACACTGTGGGTTATTCTTCTCCAGAGATGCACACATAATAAGCACCTGCTCCCCATGTCTACTCTTCCCTTTTAACTGTTGATTTATTGGATGTTTCTGAAAGCTGTGGCCGGGCTTGTGAGGGATATATAACGTGGTGCCTGCAGGAAGGAATGGGAGTGGGCAGACGAGCTGCCACGCTTCCCGTCCCTACTGTGGGGTGAAGGGCTGAGCGGGATTCACAACAAAAGCTGGCTGCTCCCCAGCTTCCGAGGGAAAGGACACCACTGGAAAGTAAACCATAGTCATTGTGCCTGGGTCGCACCTAGAAAAGTTGGTGAAAAATTATAAACTGTGTTCCTTGCCTCAAACTGGAGTAAATGGTGGGTTAGAGGAGAAACATACAGCCTTCAGCAGCCTGAGGCACCAAAAGGGATCTTTGCCATCACTAGGTATTTGTCTTCCACAGCATCAAGGAAACAATATCTGAGTATAAAACATAATATTGCATATATTTTAAGGCAATTTTCAGAAGATTATGAATCCACCCTTCTTACATGTATGAGAAGGTACATACCACATACTCCTTACTACACTGGAGACAGTACCACCAGCAAATATTTTATTCTCATCCTGGTTCTTCCAGGGTTGGGGCGGTTTCACTCCATTCCTCCTCTGAAGTGGAGCCTCACTAAATAAAGGATGAACATAATCTTCAGATAATGTTGAAGAGAGGTCACTACAAAGAGACTTTGAATTAATATAATGTTTATCCCTGTAATTTAATTAAAACAAAAAATAAGCACACAGTGAACCTTCTTGCTCTCTGCCCTACTATTTCACTACTCTCTGCTATTTTCTTCTCTGCAGCAAGAGTGGAGCTTTGCAGCTATGAGGTCTTGAGATATTCTAGTCTTGGTGGTCCTTGAGATATAACAGCACAGCATGCCCATTTAGAAACAGAAGAAAGAAAATTATGTTTAATTAAATATGTGAATCAGAAAATGTAGGGCTATTGAGAATCATCCTGAACTGCACATTCTATGTACGTGGCTAAAAAAAAGATGCACTGTAGCAACTGGAGTAATTCATGGTTCAGTTCCCCTATGATGGTAAACAGTTTATTGACCTAGAACTACAAAATCATTCAAAATTACATTTGGCAATGCTGAACTTCTGACACAAATCCCCTGATGTAAGGAAATGGAGAGGGCAGACACACAACCTTCCACTGAGCCCTGCTGTGTCTTTGAACAGCAGCAGGAGAGGTGCACCAAGTTCAGAAAGCTAGAAGAGCAATATAGGAGCAAGAAACTCTTGCATTTCAGCCCTGGCTCCTTCAGTGGTCCTGAGCCAGCCACCTTGGGCCAGACATTTGGGTGTTAATCCGTCAGAGTGCAGGCCAGGCTTTACACAGAGCTTCCTGTGCTCATTCCTGAGCCCCTTGGACCTGACTTTCACACCCAAAGAGCATCGAGGTGTTTGAAAACCAAGTCCTGATGGTGCCTGCTGGGAGCTTTTGAAGTAGGATCCCTAAGGTCTGACCTTGCAAGTTCATGATGGAGCTGTGAGTCCACCCCATTTACAGCTCTACTCGTGACACCTCTCAGCCAAGGCAAGGCCTGGCTCTTTATGTGTTGTCGTCTGCAAGGAGGTGGAGGCCACCAAATTTGCTTCAAGGAACAGTTGGGGCTCTCTTGTAGGATGAGTGCACGGGCAGAAGGGAAAATCAGCAGACTTTGTCACTTACCTGGCAGGTTGGTTCCTGGCCATCAGAGGATTTTTGACTCGATGTGAATCTTTTTCTTTGACAGACTCGTTGCAAGGAAAACGTTTCCCAGCCTGACCTGCAGACATGGATCATATCTGCTCTACCATGTAACTGGAAGGGAGATTTGGGGCACAGACCTGGCAGAAAGCACAGCCAGACTTAGAAAGCAAGTACAGCTCCCAAAATGGGGGGATGTGAATTTACTCTCTGATATCTTTCAGCTCTAGTAATCTCAAGTAGTCCAGTAATCTCGACTGCTATAAATAACACCACAAATGTTCTCCCACAGAAGCTTTATCTTTCGGCTGATGCCATCCGTTTAAATGTTAAGACACTGTTGTGCCCAGTTTTTGCTGTGGCCAAATGGGACTAGTAGGAAATCAATAGCCCCATTTTGCCTGTCACTTACTTAAGCTTGATTCGAACCCATGTTTGTAAAGCTGAAAGCTTTTGTAATCCATTGTTGTGCCTCCCACAGCCAGCCCACCTCTGAGAATTTAATATTCCTACATTTTAAGAAGAAATATGATGGACAATGAAAATACATGTTTGTTTAGTTTTAATATGTTTAAATCAACACTTTTTCTGTTATTAAGGCTGTGCTAAAAAGAGGCTGCTTTGAAAGGAGACACATCTGCTCAGAGCAAAGGCTTCCATAACTCATTCAGAGTTATTGGTCATACCCACAATATTAGTGATAAAAATTGATTATCCATTCCCGCTTGCTTCACGATCCATAGCATTTTTTTCATTCATATTGTAAGTTGGTTTATACAGAGTGAGACAGTGTTATTTAAATAGCCAAGGACGAGCATGATACATCTTACTAAAAGCCCACACCAGCAGAAAGCAGGATTTTTTTTTGTGTTAGTCTTGTCCTGTCCTGAAGGTAGAAACAATCTAGATTTGGCAAGTATCTTGACTTCTTTCAACCCTGAAGAGCAAATACCCTTCTGTCAGTGTGTGTGTGCTGCCCACTTAGGCTCACTGCTGCCCTTTTATACCCAAGTGCAAAGTTTGGTAGAGCACTGTCGTTTAAAGAAGAGTTTTCTGAGGTTCCTAGCTCATTTTGGGACTGTCACCAGCAGCTTATAGAAGGCAAGGGAGAGGGGGAAGGACTGAACGTTGCAAGGATGGAAAGAAAAATTAAAGGGAGAGACACAGCTCAAAGCTTCAGCAAAACTTTCTGAGGGAAAGATCTGCTTTGAACGTCACGTTTCAGCAACATGGGCTCAGCTGCTCCTGAGAAGGGGACCATGCATAAGACACCTCCAGGAGGGTGACATCATGAACATTAGCATCCAGAGCCTTGTACACTCTCCTGCAGCTGTAGGGGAGAGGAGGAGCACTCCTGCCATCAGTCCTGTGTTCACAGGCAGTGAAAGGGCAGAGAAGTTTGGATATCCCCTTCTGGTGAAACTGTAAAGGTTGCAATCTCCAGCTTGAGCTAATCCTTGGAGTCCAACGGTTAGATGTGGTGGGAGAACAGAGGTTACCCTTAAAATGGTATAATTTCTAGTGTTGCAGTTGTGAGGATGAGTTTATTGACATGACCATAACCTTAAATCCCTGTTTAAAGAGGGGTTAAACCATGACGCTCCCTTACAAAAAGTAGAGAGGGACTTATTGGCCTGTCCAGAGATACTTTTTTTTTACTTAGACCTAAAAGGTTTTGGTTATTTGATGCAAAACTGGATCCTGAAGATTCCACCTTTCCCTCTGTAACTCCTTTTAGCATAAACAGGTATTATCTGCACACAAGGGAAAAGGGAGAACAGACTCCTAATAAAAATACTTTACACCTTAAGTGCATAGGTGGTATCTTCCCTCACACAGTAAAACACCCAAAAATGAGATTGAAAAGGAGAGGTGTTTCCACTTGGGACTATTAAATGTAAATTTCTTTTTGTTCAATAAGGAGACAAGACAAGTTTTGCCACCCAGTTGCTGTGTTATTTCTTTTGGAGCAATTGCCTTGTCTTGCACGGGATCTCGAGCTCCTGAGGGCAACTGCAGCGCAAGCCACTGATGCCAGCAAGAGCAATAAGAAAACCAGCCACGTCTGCATCCTTACAGTCGCTCACCTGCGGTGTTTATGAGCTGCATCGCATCTTTAGGGCGCGATCTCTGCGGTTCTCCGGGGCTGGAAGGAGGGAGGCAGGGCATGCGGAAGGGCAGGGCAGGGATGCGCAGCCCCTACCCGCGGGGTGCCCATGGGGACCGGACCCACGGCCCCCGCTGCCGGGGCCGGGGCTGGGGGAGGCGGGATGCGCAGCCCGGGCTGCGCTGCCAAACCTGGCGCTGCTTTGCCATCTAGTGCCGCGCCTCCGGATTGCAGGAGCCCGTGGCCAGCATCGCACGGAAACCCAGCTTTATGGCCCAGCTGGAATTACAGGAACTCTCAGTTTGGGTTGTTTCTGGGGTTTTTTTAACATTAATTCGCATCAGTATTTTATGTGCCGCCATGGCTGCATAACCGCGTCTCGAAGAAGCTGTGGGTGTTTCACGCGGTCGATAGCAGTGGGAGGGGAATAAATCACCCGTGGCCACACGAGCTGCCTGTGGCTCGCTGGGAAACCCTTCCCTCACTGATTTGCAGTTGCCTAAAAGTGGATATTTAGTGTCATTCGGCTCTTCTGGTTTAGGGCTGAAACTGTGAAGGAACCGAAGCCGCCACCTCACTGCTGCCACCACTCAACTTGTTTGGCAAATGAGGCTTCTTCGAGTTGTGAGGGACATGATTTACAAGGGAAGGCTTGGGAGCAGAGCCAGGTGAATCCCTTTCAGTGACACTGAGTAATGGATCCCATCAGTTTTGTGCACCCTCCCTCTCACCTGGAAATTTTCCGTGAGTAGGTCACAATTTTCTCACATGAACTCACGCGTCTAAATTATCGGGTCAAAAATTTCCACGAACATAGGCCATCCCAAAAGGATGTGCAGGCAGTTTGTTGGGGAGCCCCGGAGTTGCAGGAATTATAGCTAGTTGACTGGAAGCATGGGAACACTGTAGTAAGCCTTTTGGTCCAGACACACAGGGCTTACTCACGTGTATGAATTTCTGATTTACTCTCTGAAATAATTCTCCCCTGTTCATTTAGAGAGTGCTGTGTCTACAAACTTCGGGGCTGTGACATTTTTAAGACTATAACTAGATATGAAAAAATGCCTGAGATGCAAATCCAACCTAATTTCCCATAAAGTACAAATTAATATTTGCTGAACCTTTTTGTTGTAGGTTTAATTTCAACAAATTCTAGTCACCTCTGAAATAGAGAGGGCATCGATAAGTGGGTTTGGCTGCCTCACAATCAGTTCCCAGCATGTAGAACTAAAAGGTCTCATGCTTCATGAACTGAAGTTAACAGGGACAGGTTTGGACTTTGAATACCATTTCCTCAAAGAAGAAAAAAACCAATCTTTTTGTTGGCAACCAGTTTCCAGAGGAGCTTTAGAAATAATTTCTGGTTTTGTTATGTAAAACTTCCTTCAGCAGCTGGATCCACACAAACATCTTTACAGGCCCAAGAACTTGTCATAGGGAGGAGTTGGCATACCTCGGGTAAAGGACAAGCACATAAACTGTGTGCCAATTAAAAAGTAGATGATGATGAGGCAAAGCAAAAGGAGACTGAGTTAAGCTGAAGACTGAGACAGTCAGAAAGGGTGAAGATAACAATAATAAACTAATGAGCTGTTTTCCAAGTGCCTCTCCCACTGCACAGGAAAACAGGGCAACAGATGTGCCATCCCAGAGAAAACCTGGCAGCTTTCGGGTTAAGCCATACCACACCCTGTAGGCTTGGTGAGCCATGAATAATACCAAAGTTTCATTTTACATGCTAGCACAGGCTATATTGTCATCTACAATTCAAATCTTTACTTAGGAGGTTATTGGGTTTGCTATCGAGAGAGAATAACAAAGAAGTGTTTGAAGACAAGATCCAGCGAGACCTGGTTTTCTACAGATTCATGGCTTAAGGCTGAGCACCTAAGAGGAATTTGTACTGTGTAACAGCAGTTCTGCCCACACTGTACCCTTTAGCTCAGCTGGGAATATTAATAAGGTCTTTTCCATCCACCTTCCTGCTTTCATGCAACCCGCAGGAAATGTCTGTCTTGGACATCTTTGGCCCTCTGTCACATTTGGTTAAACTGGGTGGTAAGTTTAAAAACTGTTGAGGTTACCTGGACTCAAAATCAACAAATGGCTTGAATTAATCTTTTTTCCTTAGCAAACTCAAGTTATTCAGCACAGAGCTGGAGGGATAAAGACTTCAGCCTTCAAAAAGAGATTGTACTGCAGCAGAAAGGATGACCTTTTGTAAGCCTGGCAAGCATTTCTATCATTATCAACAATAATGACTAATAAAATAATAAAAATAACAGCTGAGCTTTTACGTAATAGCTTACATCTTGAAGTGCTTTTCAGCTTCTTTTCTCCACTGTCAGAGTAATTCTCTCAAAATTCATTACATTTTTTGCAGTGTTGCTATAGCCCAGTCCCTTCTTGGATAGGATGAAGACAATCACATGGATTGCAACACACTGCATGTCAGTGGAGGGAGAGGAAATTTTAGACAAAGACATTCAGATAGATTCCTGCTCGGTCATAAAATGTCAGGGTTTCTTTCATATTAAAGCAAGGAAGACAGGACTTAAACAGTAGATGTCTTATTCAGTGTTTTTTTGGCTAGACTGGACAAACTGTGAGCATCATTGTAGGTGAGACACCCCAAAGCCAATCTCCCGTCAATACAAGGAGCTGAGTTTGGATCAGAGTTGTGCTGTAAGTACAGAAGCACAGCAATGTTGATTTTATGAGATGTGCAGTGATGTGCAATCGCACAGATCCTGAAACATCCAGAGCACACACCAGATAATGTCTCAGATCCAAACTAGTAAATGCCTCTCTTCCGAGGACTTGAATGCCAAAGATATGTTCAAAGGCAGAGAACAGGCCATTGAAAAGCCTTTGAAAGGATTGCTGCTGAGCTGTGGTTCAGTTTAACTTTTGGGGCAGGATATTTGCTTGTATTCTTACAAAAATGTGAGCTGTGGAGTCTCTGCATGTATTAGGATATGCATACAAAGAGACAGAGAGGAAAAATTACTGAATACTTTATACTTTGCAGATTCTAAAATTGATGGTAGTTACATGTTGAGGGGAGGCTGAACTCACCTGCCATCAGCACAGAGACAATGATTCTGCCATTTCGAAAACATGCAGAAAGGGTAGTATAACGCTTATTAATTAGTTTCTCTTTCCAGTATTTCATTAAAGTATTATTATTATTATAATTATTGTTGTTATTTTTCTCCCAGTGAGTGTGCACAGTGAATGACTAAATAATTTGGACAGACAAAGCATGATTGGGAAAGAAAGGGTTTCTGAGTACTTCATTCCCCCCATCTTTTTCTCTCCAGAAAGGAGAATAAAATCCCATGGGTTTTGTGCAGAACTTGGTGCAGGAGACAGGCAACAAAAAATTAAGCATTTTTTTCTGACAGCTCCTCTTAGGCCTCCCCTGTGTGCCAGTGAGGGTGGAAGGGATCTGCATGCAGCCAGTGTCTGGTCACTGACCCAAACTGTGCCAGAGGGTCGATGCCAAGCGCGGCCAAACCCTGACAGATGGGCATAAACAGCAAAGGGCAGTGGGTTTGTAGAAGGGTCAACACCTTGATCTTTAGAGGGAGAAAGGAGTGGCACACCTTTAGCTTTCCTTGGGTTCATATGAAAGCACGTTAGTGGCATAAGCCATGTCCATCTGCCTGAGTGAGACACAAGGACAGCCAGGAGATGCTGGACCAACCTCAGGTACAGCCTGCAGCAGCTGCTGGTGTTGCTCCAGCTGTGATGGTCTGGGAACGGAGCTGATGGATCAGTGGGATGGGAACCTGAGTAACCAGCCCTCTATCCGAATGTTCCCCTCTGATAAAGGAATCTTGGGTGGCTCCTTTAAAACTCCTTAGAGCTACAGAAGCTCTTTTTTTTCTTTTTTTTGGATGAAATAATGGATGTGGCTGGAGGTGGAATTGAGATGATAGAAGGATAAACTACACTGAGGCTTCCTTCTGTACCTTGTTGATGCAATCAGCATAGGTAGCTAACTAAACTGGTGCAACAGGTGCAACTCTTCAGAGAGACAAAGACAGCCAAGGAAAGGACTGAAGCACTTTTCAGAAGGGCTGAGCCACTTTTCCATGTTAGTAACACTGTGTCAGGAATGCGCTTTCATTATTTTCCCCCCAAAATAACAATATGTGAAGTTGTATGAAGAATGTTTGGTAGGAAACACCAATTGCGTGCAAAGCTACTTCTGGAAGTTCTGTAAATGATCTTTTCAAGCAACTTACGGAGGCATGAGGTCAGTTTCCATCGAATTTTAATGGGATTTGTGCATCTGTTATTTCAGTCTTGAACAAAATTCTAAAACGGCTGGTTTCCACAGGAGCATTGCTTAACTGCCTTCTTTGTACTGTAGTAAAAAACACCAAAGTCGTTTAAATACAAATCAATATAATGGACAAAATTACCATTTGAAAATTGTAGGCTGCTGTAGTAATTTAAAGAAAACATTCTTAATCTTGCTAAACCCTATTCAAATAAATCCAACAACTACTTTAAGAGACATATGAAGATCTAATGTACTCAGCCAGCTCTGTGTCTCCTTGAATAACTCAAGGGGACAAAACAAAACAAAATTCCAGCCAATAGCCAGATGGGGATATGGCACAACTTAGTAAATTAAAGTAAGATGGGAGACAGATGGAGGCCTTTTCAGAAGTCAGATTTTGGTAGTTGGAAAGGACAGTGATACTCTGGCTGTGATAAAATCCCAGCAGATTGGACTTAAAAAAGCTGTGGGTAATGTGTGGTCACAGCCTGACATTAAAAGTCTGTAAACTGTTTGCGTAATTCCACAGATTTCCTACGCCTCAGATATGAATTATTTCTTTGGAGCTTTGCTGGGGTGTTTGGGCACGAGCAGTGCTGGAACACTCGGGATGCCATGAGGAGCAGCATCAGGAGGGATTTCACAGCCCTGATCTGAGCCCCTCAGTCAGCTGCCTCGAGGCAAAGAGCCTCCACTTGACTGCCTTTCAGGGCAGACACAGAGGTCCTTCTCCCTGTCCACCCCGGAACTTCCAGGCTATTTTCTCTCCATTCCAATGTCAGTGAGCAGAGTCACTGCAAAGTGCTTTCCCACACTCCCCCTTCCACTCCTTCCTTTTCAGCATCGTGGGAAATCCCGTGCCCACACTTTTCATGAATATTCCCTAAATGACTGAATGTTCGTGTGGGGGGATCAGTTACACCATCCTGTACTTTGAGGGTTTGTTGCTGTTACAGAATTTCCTCTTTGGCTGCATTTCTTTCCCCGCTGTCCCCTTTTTGCTGGACATACAGCACGTTAGGCCTTACCATGTTCACATGGGAGGCTTCTGCTTTCTCCAAATCATTTGTATCTCATCAAGCTGAACACGCTGACAATTACCAGGTGGAATGCTGGCTGCTGTTTTGAATTGACATAATTTTTCATCCAGACTTCCAAACTGCTAACAAAGGCACTCACGGTCACCTGCCAAGGTGCTACTCGCTGTCTTTTCCTTTTCTGTAATGTAGTGGTTTAGGTGCAATTTATACTAGGATGCCACAGAATGAGGGGATGGCCATCAAAAGAATGTACACTGCCCTACATGGCCTGGCACATCTGTCCAAACTGGTTCCCAGCCTTGCTGTAAAGCCCACTACAGGCTACAGCTACTCGAGCCTGTATTTCTCGGGTGACACACCACCTCTCCTCTCTTTAGTTCTCCCTGTGGACATCTTGTTCTCTTTCAGTTTTTTCAGATTAGCAGCTTTCCAAAGGCAGAGACACTTGATCATCCTCTCAGCTTCACCAAGCATGTTAAGCCTGTGCTGCACATCAACAGATGTCACGCTGTTTGATGAATTATAGTTTAAGAGTGAAAATATGGCCATCCTAATGAAATAGACACTTGTGAAGGTGGGAACTACAGACCATGGAACATTTTGTAGTCGTTGACACAGCTTGGCAAAGTCCTATTATTTATTTACAGCTGCATTTTGCCCTGTAGCATGAGCCAGATTGTAGTGGTAGGAGGGTAAAGGAGGAGAAATACTGATGATGCTTGTAAATGCTTCAGGTCCTTTCTCTCTCAGAATCACACAATGGGTAAGGTTGGAAGGGACCATGTCCACTGCTCTAGCTGCGATAATTACTCTGTATCTGAGCAAGGCACTTTCTTTAGTGAGTGGTTTGAGTTGCATGGCTGGGTGTGAACACACTGACCTACTTCAACCTCCTTTGCAACTTTTAAATTTCCCTGTTTACCCCTTTCATTGTCAGCTTGTTCACTGTTGCTTATAATCAGCCGGCTTTACTGCCTTTGTGGTTGGTTTCTCCAGACATAATTAAATTGTCTGCGATTGACATCTGGCTCTGCTGAGGTTTGGGTTGCATCTTCTTGGCTGCCTCAAAGTCCTCCTTGATTTGGGATTCTGATCACTGCCTGCCCGGGCATGGCACATCATCAATGGGCGCTTTCATTCCTGAAGACTCCCTTGCGCCTACAATAACGCAGTGAAGTGTTTCTGGCTCTCAGAGCACTGCGGAAGGTTATTTCAAGACAGCCTCAGCTGTTGTGCCTGTTGTGCATGCTGGGGCCTCCAGCAGGACTTCATCGAGTTATAGGAATTTCTAAGGGTCCCTGTCCCTTTGCAGGAGGGCTGTGAGCTCTCCAGGGCTGGTGTCTTCACCTTCACACCCAGCCAGAGGTCTCGTTTACGGTGTCCCTTGGTCCTTCAGTGGCTGATGAAATCCTGACAAAAAACTGATTGATGGAAGAATTGGGTTCCTTCCTGCTGTCTGTGATCTTGCCAAAGGGTCAAAACAAGACCTGGTATCTGCCCTGTGCCCCTTCTCTCCTCTGCTGTTTTTTATGGCTTAAAACTGACAACTGAGCCCCAGGCAGGCACTCACTCACTCCCCCACCAGTGGGATGGGGGAGAGAATCAGAGGAGTAAAAGTTAGAAAACTCACAGATTGAGATACAGAGAGTTTAATAGCAAAAGCCTTGTGTGCCAGCAAAGCAAACCAAGGAATTAATGCACCACTTTCTGTGGCTGGGCAGGTGTTCAGCCATCCCCAGGACAGCAGGGCTCCATCATCTGTAAAATGGTGACTTGGGGAGACAAACACCATCACTCCAAACATTCCCCCTTCCTTCTTTCCCCAGCTCTATAGGCTGATCATGATGCCATATGGTCTGGGATATCCCTCTGGTCACGTGAGGTCAGCCGCCCCTGCTGTGTCTCCTCCCAGTGTCACATGCACCTGCAGCCCCCTTGCCAGCGTGTCAGTACGAGAAGCAGAAAAGGCCTTGATGCTGTGCAAGTGCTGCTCAGCAATGACAAAAACACCTCTATATTATCAACGCTGTTTTCAGCAAATCCAAAACACAGACGCATACCAGCCACTGCGAAGAAATTTAATGTTCAATTATGAAGAAATTCATATGTTACAAGCTGTGCTATCTACACTCTTCATCTGCAATGCTTCTTTTAATCCCTTAATTTCAGGTTTGTGAAACACTGCAGGTGGTGACAAGAACAGGGCTCATCTTTTCCATGACATACCCTTGTGTTTCTGGTGAACAGCCCTGTGACTTTCCTAAGGATGCAGTTGGCCCCTTGCTTCTGGGAAGGATTTTTGCTTTCTATTGTCATAGCTTTGGGTGATGTGCACCCTCTTGGTCTCGGGTCTAACAGCTCAGGTACATGCAATCTCACGACCTACACGTTTTCTTTGTCAAGTTCATTGACTTTAGTGCATTAAATGACAGGTACCCAATCTACAGATGTCACTCATTGGAAAGTTTGGCATGGCAAGTTTTAATCTTCATACTAAATTACCTGAATTTTGTGGTCCTGTGCTTGCTTGCCTGGCCATGGTTAGTTATGACTGTTGCTAGATGTTTTCACAAGTAGAGCCTTAAAATTTGACAGATTGTCTTCTCACTGCACTTGAAATTGCTCCCATCTTTCCTGTAAAGACCCTTCACATTTAACCTTCACCTCCCAGTTTTTCCCGCTTTGAACTTCTTATGATTCTTTCTGGTTGGAAGCTCTTCAAAGTATGCATCCGATCTGTCTTGTTATCACTCCTTGCAGGAGAGGATTCCCCCTTTCCCCTGGATTTTTTATGCACTTTTCCTCTGTCTGCTTTACTCTGGCATTTCCAGCCACATGCTTTTTGAGGCTTTCTAGACACCACGTTACAGATGTGTTTGTTCATTTCTGCTTTGCCCAGTGTGATCTCTGCACCCACGCAGAGGCTGCCATGTATCTTTATTTTCTATAGCCCAACAGGAGACATTCTGCACGCCTGTAGGATGCTAAATGAAGATGTGTCAAGAGCTGATCAGTTTGAAGTTATGGGCTTACTTTAATATGCCAGACTAACAAGGCTAATTATTTCTTTTAAGTCTGTTTTAAATATGTAGGATTTTTTTTATCTCTGACTTCTTATGCAGAACATTGATCTTTGGTAGATCATTTATGTAAAATGTATAATTTCTGAAGTAATGTTCTTCCCTTCTTACCCTCACTCTCAGCTCTCAACTCCCACCACTAAAACCAACAAAAAGTGACACCAACTGTGCTCTTTCCCATTTTCCTACGAAGAGGCAGGCCTTTATCTGATTTATTTTTCATGGCATGCTTCCATGTTCCCTATATTTAATCTTTTAGGCTTGGTGGCTGATCTGTAGTAAGATTTCTAAAGTAAACAAACTAAACTCATACAGCACACAGCCCTCCAACCCCACTGTGCTCCGGTCTGGGTGTATTTTGGAGCTGCTTCCCAGCTCCGTGGTCAAAGCACTGCCAAAGTCAGCTGGAAACTCTGTGCCACACAGTGACCCACTAGGAAATACAGGGGCTCAGAATTGCTGCTGGGCTTAACACTTCCCTGCAGATAACCTAGGGATCTTCTGCTCTGGGCAGAGACTGAGCCTTGCCCTACAGGGGCTCTCCCAACTTGCACTAAATGAGACGTCCTTTGTGCCAAGGTGGGGAATTGTGTTATTAATGTTAAGCTTTAATATTCGTTGCTCTGATCTCATGCATGAGGGCAATCTATTAATTGCACCCTTCCTTGATTAGAAAGTCTTCTCCCAGGCACCTGAGTTGCATGAAAGTTCAGGCCCTGCCACAAGAGCCCTGAACAAGCCCTGGCTACACGGTGTGAGGGGCAGAGCCCTGCCTGGTGGAGGCTGGAGCTGTTCTGGGTTTCAGGTGCTGGTGAACAAACTTGTTTAACAGAATATCTAAATCCTCAGTTTTGCACCCGTGATCCTAACTTTGTAATGAGAAATCTTTCTTAATCTTGTGGGTTTGGTGCAGAAATCTTCATATTGAGTTCCCCTGATGATCACCGTGTCTAATTGTGCATTTCAGCAGTATCTCATTTACACCTGGACTCATTAGTAAGGGCTGATTTACAGGAACAGCCACTGCTGGAGAGACAGGGGTCCTCTCTTCCTTCATTTATCTCCCTGGACCCTGACTAAAAGCACTCCTGAAATGAAGGGAGTAGACACACAAATAATTGATATCCAGCATAACTTGTTTTCCCCCGCTGGAGCTGCCAGATCAATCAGCAGAAACCAAATTGGGACCGGTTTCAGGCGACTGCCCTTTGTTTGCCATCGATTCCCGAGCTGCCTCCGTGAAAGGCTAATGAGGGCTGCCGGGTTCCAGGTGCTGCCGGGGATGCCACTGAGCATCCTTCCCCAGGACTGAGCTGCCACTGTCTCACAAAGCGGTGAGAACAACTTTGATTCACGCAGGAGGTGAAATGGCAAGTACGGCTGCGAAGCTTGAAAGGGAAGTGCCAGAAAGCAGCGTACAAGCTCCTGCTTGTCATTTAGCAGAGACAAACACGAGCGCCACCACAACAACAGCATTATCCGATTAGCAAGCACCTGCAACCCGACAGGAGTGGATCTGCAAAGGCAGGGAATCTGTCAGCTGTCGTTGCAACACCACTGCGAGTGCCACAATACGTTAAGTGGGGATGAGGAGAGGTGGTGTAACAGGTGTCGCTGCAATAGTGCTGAAAGGGGCACTGTCAGAGCTTGCAGACCTGAAATGTGACCTCTCCATCTCCTGCGTGGGCATGTGGGAGGTGCAATGTTATATTGCACTGAGGGCTCTGCCTCGTGGCTCCACCATGACATCCGAGGATGCAACAGCCCTGAGCTTGTGAAACTCAGCATTGGCCTTGTTTATGTCCAGAATAAGTAGAGGATTGTTTTGACTGGGGATACTTCAAACAAAGTGTCTGGTACGGCCATGCTTGGGACCACTGTGGTGATCTACCACATCTCTGCTGCCCTAGAGGGCTGTGTCTCAGACATCAGCTTTAAAAACACCCAGCACTTTTAACTTGTCTTCCCCTTGCCACATTCTCTCCCTTCCCACAAGGCAAAAAAAATGTATTCAATTTCAATCAGAGTGTAAGTTATACAGGTATATTATACAATGATGATGATGATGATAATGATGATGATGATAAATGGCATAATAGCTGTCTTTTGCACACATACACAGATGTGAGTGCTGCCACATGCTAACATTATAGAAAATAGTATATGAAGTATCACCTAAGCTTGGTTTATCTGATCATATTTTTACTCTGAGGGGTAATTGGTAAAAATAATGAACATTGATAAATTGGAAAGTGTTTATAGGGTTTTCCATGGGATCTTCTGCTCAATAACCTGCATAAAACAAAGAAGATATGGTTCACATGAAGGGCTGGTATATCATGCCCATCTTCCACTTTCAAGATGGTACAGGCCAGTTCATGAGTCTGCCACTAATACATTCAGTTTATTATTTAAATCAATCAGCCATGGGTTGTTCAGCTGTCTTGAGACTGTGCCTTAGCTGCAGAGATGTGCACCCTCCCTAGTACCTTCCCCAGGTGGCACAGACACACACCTTTCTCAAGGAATCAAAACGTTGAAAACATTCATTGGTGGAGAAATTACAAAAAGCTCAGACTTGGAATGCGGTCTTGAAAACTGCACTGTCAGTACCAGCATGGGACTGGAAGGGACTTCTAGAACTGGGAAATGCAGTTCTTGTAGACCTTGGCAGCTGGGCCTCTGGGTTGTGTTCTGCACAGCATGACTCAGGTTCAGTCAGGTGGATTGGACTGACTGCAGTGTGGCAGAAAAGCCAGGCCAGTCCCCTTGCACCCACAGCATTTTGGTGGATGTGCCACAGAAGGGAAGAATTTTCAGTGTCTCTTGTGTGCCAGGACTCCATAACACCACCAGGTGAAACTGTGCTCTCCACCAGCCAGGGAAGGGATCAAAACCCCTGTGAGAGGGGAGATATGAGTCCTCCCTGGCCATTTATCAGCTGCTCCCAGGCGTGCTGGTGCCAGGGTGAGCATCACAGGCTGGAGCAAAGTGTGGGTATTGCACCTGGACCTGCAGAGCTGCCCTTTGGAGGGATACAGCCCCATCACGAGATAAATGAGGCTCTAGGGATGGAAAGGCCTCCTGTTTCACCTCCTAAATAAAACCTTCTCCAGGCAGCAGGAATCATGGAATTATAGCACCGTAGAGTCACAGGTTTGGGTTGGAGGGGACCATAAAGATCACCTAGTTCAACCCCCCTGCAATGAGCAGGAACATCTTCAACTAGATGAGGTTGCTCAGAGCCCCACTCCATGTAATGCCTTGTTACAATCCATGTCTTAAAAGCAGCCCTTTTTTTTTCCCCCAGAGAGAAGACAGAGTTTGCTGTGAGTTTCTGGGCACATGTGCACACAGCATGGCTTGTTTGACCACCAGCAGAGGACTAGCATGGCCTTGAAAAACGCATCTTACTTATAAAAAAGAGAGTCCAATTATTCTCAAATACAAGATGCTGGTTGGCAAGAGAGAATTAGGGAGGTTGAGGAGCAGGCACAGCCATAGATTTTCTAGTTTTGAAATAAGTCAGTGACAAACACAACTGCTCATTTGTCTCCCAGGTAAAATTTGCCTCCTGACTGTTGTAACTGTGCAGGGTGTCCAGCATTTGAAACCCTCCTGGGATAGTGTAATGGTTTTACCCAGCTGGCAATTAAATACCAAACAACCACTCACTCACTCCCCACCCACCCCAGGGGGATGGAGAGGAGAATCAGGGGAAAGAAAAGTAAAACTTAACTGTGGGTCAAGATGGATTAATAATCAAAACAAGGTAAAATATAACAGCAACAACAACAACAAAAATGATACTACTATTAATAATAATTGTAAATAAAAGGAAAGGCAGAGAGAGAGAAAACCCAAGAAAAACAAGGCATACACATTACAAAGTCCTTGACTTAGTGTAAGCACTGCTTAGGAAAAACTAAAAACACCAGTGTGTTATCCATATTATTTTAATCCTAGATCCAGAACACAGACTTGTGCCAGCTACTGTTAAGAAAATTAACTTTATTTCAGCTGAAGCCAGGACAGACAGGCAGCTGTGTGCAGCCTTCAATGAAGGATAAAATGCAAATAAAAGAGCAAGTCTGTCCATGTCCTTCTTCTGTCAGCTTTTGCTCTTGACTTGCTGCTGTCCTTCCAAAGCCCAGCAAAGCCATCCAGACAGGGAACCAGGGGGAAGAGGAGGTGCTGGATGTGTGACCCCAGGACCTCCTTGGCAGGACAGAGATTCCCCTGCAGGCTGCCAGGGGCTGAGAGCCCTGGCCCAGTGCAGCCCGCAGGTAACAGCCATCCAGTCTTTGCATTTGCTGTGGGATAGGCTCCTTAAGTGCTGTATTAATGGGAGCTTTGTGGGGCTGGTCGTTTATAGGGAGGGTTTATGAGCATCTCCCACTTCAGTAAGTGCTCCTGTGTACCCGGTCACAGCTCCTACTGACACAAAACACACTCACCCTGTAACTCCGCCCAGTTTTGAGCTTGTAGCTGCCTTTATGTCTTAGAGTCTGACCTGTCCTGGATGCAGATACAAGCAGTTGGTATTTCTTGGCACCATTGCTGTGATGGCATTAAAGGATAATTCCCTTTTTCAAGCTCCAAATATTCCTGCAAAAATTTCCCTTCCTCGTATTGCAGGAAAATGGGTGAGGGAAAATATGGACTCCAGCGCTGCATGAATCCATAGGAGACCTAGCCCTGATCTTCCTTGGCTCTCTAGTAAGATCAATCCAAGTCTTCATCTATTTTGTTTTTTGAAAAAATAAAAGAAACAACCAAAAAAAGGGATAACTCTCTAAAAAGCAAAAACTGCAAATGCAGACTCTTTATTTTTAAATGTCATCATATTACCAAAAAAGGTAATCGTTGACCCCAAATACTTTAAATGTAGCAGTTAAATGATTCCTAGTTCATGTTTCAAAGCTAATTACAGCTTGTTGAAGTTCTGGAAACTTCTGCTTTGGAAAAAATTCATTTTTCCCCCTTGTAAAACTTTCCCTAGAGGTCTGCCAACCCTTCCAGCAATAACAGAGAATAAAACTCCAGTGAATATTAAACTGAGGGACCTTTTATTCCCTTTATACTAAAATCATGACACAGCATGGAAATCAGCCTCCCCAGGGAGCCCCATGCTCTGTGGGAGCGTTCCCTTAATCCCCACGACTCTGCAGCCCAGGCAGCTTTTCCTTTGGGCCAGGGGCTGAACAGTCCCATTTCCCATCCCATAAAGAGCTGGTGAGACAGGCACTGAGGGCTGATGTAGGGATTGCAGCCCTGCTAAGGGTACCTCAGAGGATTGTTATGGTTTCGCATGAAAAAAATATTTTCCCGCATGTACTTTATTTTTGAAGTGAAGTAATTACATCAAAACAAATGTGTGCTCAAAGAAGCTTACAGCTGTGAAATTAGGCACCCATAATCTATGAAATGCCAAAATCAAGATTGCCTAAAGCAAGTCTAATACAGCTCTGTGCTCATTGCACTGATCCCAACAGCCTCCACACTGCCTAATAATCTTCTCCTTCTTTTTTTTTTTTTTCATGGAATATTCCGAGCTGGAAGGGACCCACAAGGATCATCGAGTCCTCTGCCCTTGTTTGTTCCTACCCTTACACCTACAGCCTTAGCTCCTTGGCACGACTGAATTCCCTTGACATATCCAGGGAGACCGTGCTCCGATCCCGCCCCACGCTGCAAGCTGAGCAATCATCACCATTCCTGCTCACCCCAGGGTTCCTCTCCCTGCACACAGCGTGGAGCAGCAGCCCAGACATGGCCACCACAGAGGCGTTTGGCAAAGCTGCCTGTTAAAGCCTGGGCTGGCTCCAGAGGGGCTGCCACCCCTGACTCCAGTGTCACACGTTGTCCCAGGGGCTGCGGCACCATCTCCCAGCTGTCCTCATCCCCACTGTGGGTGGACTGTCCCCGCTTTCCAGGAGAGCACAGGGATAGCTGGAGAGGCTGGAGGCATCTTTTTGCCCTGGAGTGAGAATGGGCTCCCCAGAAAATACGGGTGAAATAGCAGGGGGAAGAGTGGGTGTCTCAGGGAAACTTTATGGTGTGTATCTTATATTGCTTAGATATGAATATTGTGTCTTTCTGTGCCTTTAAAATTAAGTGCGAGAGAAAAAAGCCAGATGAACCTTTTTCGAAACAGTTCTGTGCTTCAAAGACACTGCTATCTTACTCTGTGTACTTCTGCAGAAAACAAAACAAAAAAAGTGGGCAAGGAAGATCTTTCCAGCAGCATGCAAATGTGCTGTTGGCCTCCTTAATTAGACCTCCCATTACCAACTATCTTTCCACAGGGAAAAGCCCTGGGGGCCAAGCTCCCCAGCATCACCCTGGACCACTTCCTGATGTGACAGCCCAGCTTGGAGGGGATGATTCAGCTGTTCACCCGAATCCTAAGGTTTGGAAATGGAACAGGGATGCCTTTGTAGCCTGGCTGCAGGAAGCTGTGCCAGCCCTGGTCAGCGGTGGCAGGTGGGGCTCCCACCACGCCCGGGCTCAGCAGGGGCTGCAGGGGCTCAGAGGGGAGCACCAAGGATGTTCCCAGGGCAGGCAAAGGGAAATTGCTGGTTCATCTGTTTAGTCTGTGAGGGCTTTCCTCTGACAGAGAGCCCTGCCTGCACTGTGCTCACCACCCTGAGCAGAGCCAGGTGGCTGTGATGGGCTGTCAGAGCAGCAGAGCCGCTGAATTGAGAAGTCAATGTGATTTTTGCATCTGCACTGACACACACCTCACTAGAAAATGCCAACAATCAAACAGGAGCGTGGGGGAAGGGGTGCTGTGGCCTGGTGCTCATTCCCTGTAGTGCCAAAGGGTTGAGCAGTGGAGGTTGCAGGGACACATTTGGCTGCCAAACACCTCCAGACCACAAAATCACTGCTTCCAGACAACCACGCAGATGAGTCCTGTTCCACCCTGCCAGGCTCCACAGGCACCATCAATATAAAGTTGTGGCCAGCACTGCTGCATCTCCATTGGCTTTCTCAGCTTTGCACCCAGGGGAAAATGAGACCCTGTTTTTTGTATCCATTGCTTCATCTTCTTTATGAGTGAGAAGACAAGTCTATAGCACCAATCCAAGCAAATTATTAATGATATTTCATTTTTAAGCGACCAGCTCCAGTGCTCACCAGAGCAGGCGTGCCTCCTGTTTGTGACTGTCCTGCTGCCTCTGTTGTCAAACAACGTTGTTTTATAACAACATTCATGTTGAAGTGGATTATTATTGGGTTGACTACCCCTTGGGGTGTAATGAAAAGCATTCATTAATGCTCAGGGCAGGAGGGCTAATTACTTCTTTATAAAAAATCTGTGCTAATTGCCAATAACTATTTTATTGAATGGGTCTCATAGAGATAATTTTGATTGGGTTTTGATTTCCCTCTCATATTGTAATGTTTAAAATGCAAGGTCCAAAGAAGCTGGGAACAGCTAGGTTATCCAGATAAGCACGGGGAGAAAACCCCAGCATTACAAAGAGCAGTGGACCGTGCCAGTCTGTGCTCAGTTCAGTGCTCGAGCCTGCTGTGGTGCTGGCCAGGATTTTCTGGGTCTCATACCTTCCTGCTGCCTCATGCTTCCATGAAGCAAGTGGAGGCCTGTTTTCCATACTCCCCCAAGGCACAGCATTGACTCTGGCAGGCTTCGGAGCTGGCAGAGCAGAGGGAATGCACAAGGCTCAGGCAGGTTCCCTACAGAGCTGGATTCCACCTCGCCTGCAGGAACAAGGCATCCCTGGCCCTGCAAGCACCAGGAATGCATGAAAGCAAAAGGAGCAGCACACAGCAATAACCCATGGGATCAGTGTACCAGTTCCTACACTTGGGAGGAAGACCCATTCACCTGATCTTTGGGTCACACTGCACTCCAGGATGAAGAAAATTCCAGATAATCATTTGTTTGCTTTTCTTTAATATGAATAACTACAGGGCTGAAGATACCAAAAAATCAACATAAGCACTGACCAAGTCCTTTTAGGTATTTTGAGCAAGCAGTAACTTACAAACACTGCATTGAAATCCCACAGAAAGTACAGTCAGCCTGTGGGAGGCAGAGTAGGAAACTACCAGGGTCCAAATGCTCCTGCAAAGCTTCAGGTGGTGCCACGGGTTGATGCTGGACAGGAACTTCACTGGATGTGCACTGCAGTAGTTTCTAGCAGTCTGACACCTGCAGACTCCCCACAAAAGGCTGCTCTCACCACCCAGAGGATGTAAGAGGTGTCCTGGCAGGCAGCAGTCCCCTCCAGACCAGACCTCAGACCCCGTGGCTGCAGACCTGAGTTACTGAGCCTACTTACCTTGGAGCTACCGTCAGACAGACCATCAGATTGAACTACTTCCCATTCCCAAGCCCTCTGACTGGAGAAAAATGTTTTTTGGGGTTTTTTTCCCTTTTTATCCCACCCCAGCAGTTCTACAGGGCATCAGTCTTCTCTCACATCATGTTTTCTGATTTTCTACTCAAGAAGATAAAGCACACAAACCATGCCCTCTATGCAAGCCAGAAAGCTGTCTTTCCCCCTGGAAATCACAGTTTAAAAAATATTAATGTTTTTTAACTTGGTTGAATGATCTTCATTTTAAGAACAGATAGGGCTTTCAGAAATTGCTTTTCTCAGTGCCCTGAGAGGTTTTGAGAGGGCCGGATTAACAAAAAGTTGGTCATTTGGCACTTTCTGAAAGCATTCTGGAAATACCTCTAGGGGTTGCCTGGAATCTACTGCTTCTGCAAGTCTTGGCCAAGTATGGTGAATAAAAAATAGCATTCAGGTGGTTTAGTCGTTGCTTTGGGAATGTTTGGAGTTGCACTGTTGCATAGTGCACCAGGGATAGAATCACAGAATTACGGAATGGTTTGGCTTGGAAGGGACCTTAAAGATCATCTTGTTCCAATCCCCCCTGCCATGGGCAGGGGACCTTCCCCTTGGATGAGGCTGCACAGTGCCCCATCCAACCTGGCCTGGATGTTTTGTGTCTGTGATATGCACTCCCCAGTTATTGATCACACGGGAGGACCACAATCTAAAATAAGTCCTCGGTGTCACCTACAGACAGCTCCAGACACCAAAAATAACCACACTGCAGCTACCAGGGAGCAGAACAGACTCCAGAGCCTGAGGACTTGCTGCCTCAGCACAGCTTGCTTTTAATGAGCTTGCACATACCCAATACCTCCCGTCATGCTGGACAAAACTGAAATGACTTTTGAATAAAATGTTTCCTGATTGCAACAGGAACAGGTGCAATGACAAGAAAAAGGCAAATGCAACAGCTTTTTTCTTCAAAATCAGGCCAAGCTGGCAAAAACAGCTTGCAGAAAGCTGACCATACTTTACATGTTTGGAGGGCAAAACACTTTTACTTACAAAACTGAGAAGTGTTGTTTTTATGTCGAATCATGAGGATTTTTTTTTTTTATGATACAGGTTCATACTGAAGCAGCCCTCACTCAGCCCTGGTAGAAGTCTGATATCCTGATCAATCCTCCCCTTCCAACAGGATGCCAGGTATTTTATACAAGGGTCTTGGCTGGCAGCAAATTAATTTCCTAGCCTTAAAATTATCTTCAACAGTAATGAGCCATTAAAGTTAAGGGAAGAGTCACAGAAGACAAAATCATCTCAGGGGCTGCACTGGAGGAGCAGCAGCCTGAACTGGTGTAAGCAAAGCCAGTCTCTTCTGCAGCAATGCTCTCCCGAGGATGGCAGCAGCCAGCACGGCCTCCACAGAGCTGCCACAGCTCGCTGGCACCGTGGAACATCACCCCCACAGAAACAGACTGTCCTCTTGGCAGGGCTCAGGGCTGTCCTCCTCAACAGAAACAAGTCCTGGGATGCAGCTCAGGAAACATCAGCTAAGGCTGCTGGATGTCCTTACAGCCAAACCAAGCTGGCAGCTCACTGGGACCAAAGCAAGGTGGTGCCCCTTCTTCCTCCTACCAGAGTCCTGCTTCATCTGTTGTCATGGTTTTGTGGGGATTTGGCAATGCTGGGGTAACAGTTGGGCTGATCTTAGAGGTCTTTACCATCCCAAATGATTCTATGAGACCCCACTCTCCTTGACCCCCAGCCATGCCCCATTCCTCCCACCCCTGCTGGGGCTTATCTGGTTGCCCTATCATCTGCTTTGACTCCCAGACCTGCCCACCTTTCTTTGGCCCAGTTGGTTCAGTAATTGCACAGCACACGACTTAATCATGGAGGGATCAGGCAGCCAGAGCCAGCCCAGCACAGCAGGAGCCCGATTCCTCTGCTGCTCATTCGGTTCATACCAGAGGGAGCAGAGGGACCTCAGCCCCTGAGGCAAAGACCTCTGGTATCTGTGGCAGCTTCACCTCTGGAAGGAAAATCCTGCACATCTGTGCCCTGCCGACATTGACCCGTTCTCGGCAGCCTTGGCTTAGTTTCCTACATCAACTCCCCCACTTCTCCCTCCAGGGGGAGGAAGGGAAGGGAGAGCGGGGATGCTCCACCCGGGGCAGGGGATGCCGCGGTGCCAGCCAGCGCAGCCTGTGTGGTCCCAGCCCGAGCCAGGGGGATTTCGCCAGGGAAGCCCCTGGCAGCTCCTTCACCAGCCGGATCCTCTTCAGGGAAGCTGCCAAGAGCCCAATTAACACACCTACCCCATAAAAGCAGGAGTGGTGCTGCGCTGAGGGAAACAATCGACCACGCACTGAAGGGCTTTGCTGAATGGACTTAATTCAGCGCTTATGCCTTAAAGCTGAGCACATGCTTTACTGAATGGGGACAGGCACGTTTGGGGGCCTGCTGACCTGTCACCCAACATCAGCATCTTCAAAAGGAACAGCTCTTGGCACAAACAGCTCTTTCTTTCAGGAAAATGAAAAGAAAAAAAAAA
>VWZT01014034.1:30062-121730 GCA_013397055.1 Pachycephala philippinensis
AAGGAAAGAAAACCAAGGAGAGGCTGGTGCTTTTCCACTCCGGAAGGCCAGTGCTCCTGAAGGGGGAGGCAGCAGCCTCACCCACGTCCCTCCCCTCCGTGGGGCAAGGGGAGACCTGCCCGGGAGTGAACAGGGGAGGGAAACTGGGGCAGCTGGTGGGCCAGTTCTTTCTGGTATGGAAGAACATCGCTCTGTGAACATCCTGTGCCTACAGGAGAAGGGCATCGCTCCAGCATCCGTAGCCCCAGCAACCGAGCGAGCGGCTGTGACTGTTCTTAAGCCCTCAGAAGGGACTGCAAATGCGAGTGCTGTGACCTGCCGAGTGGCTTTGTCCCCAGCACAGCCCTGCTTGGCTGCCCAGCATAGATGCAGGACCTGTATTGGCATCTCCACCTTTACAGATGTCTCACTCCCTCACGGCAGATGTTTTATTGAGGGCAGATTTAAATTTGGGGACCAGATTCCTCTTCTATTTGTAAAGCTCTTTTTCTCTTTCCTGCTCTGAAGTGCTCTTTGAATGAAGCTAAAAAGGATGCTACTGGGATTTTTAAGACATGCTGGCATGTTTTTGCCCGTGTGGCTGTGAACCCTTTTAGAGCTGTGGGTGGGAGTGCACTGACCATGCCAGCACCACTCAAAGGTTCACAAGGATCCAGGAGGCACCAGGCAGGGAGCCCCCCTGGGCAGGGGGTCACAGTGGCACTGATGGATGGACAGACAGACAGACAGAGGAAGGACTGGGACTCCAGCAGCTGCACAGCTCCTCCACAACCAGAAGGCTCCAGGACTTCTCAAATCTCCCTCTCTGTCCACACTGCCAAGTTAAGGGCTTGGCCCAAAATTCCCAGGTTTAAACTTTCACGGGTTTTCTGTCAGATCTGTGACGTTTCACTTATTCAAGTGAGAAAGAGATAACTGCCTGCCTTTCCACAAGCCACCCCCTCAACCCCAAAGCTGTCTTCTCCCCTTTCTCACCAAAATCAAGAGAGAAATGCTTAATGCCAAAATCACTCGCAGCACTAAGGATGGGATAATTAAACACTGCAGATTTTTAACAGTCACAAGAAGAAAAATTGCAAAGCAGAGGGCATGTATTTGTCACGTGGTTAAACCAGCTGTGGAAGGTTTTTCTTGGAGTTTTGAAACAATTCCAGCTCTTTCTCCTTTTTTTTTTTTTCTTTTCCCAGTGTAGTAACATTTTTCTGTCACACGCAAATTGGTTGTTAAAAAATACATAAAGACATGTCACTCCAAGCTGTGCCCAGGTGTTTCACGTTCACTTCCCCCCCTCCCAAAAAAAGAGTTTTCTTACAACTAAAGAATGAGAAGGAAGCAGCTAGAAATCTGTAATGGTTCCATTTATTAATACGTATATCACAAATACTCACAATATCAATGCATTCTCGTTGGCATGCTAGACAGAGGCATTATTAAAAAAGTCCTATTTTTTTTTAAAAAGGTTTTAAACTTTTGCTTTCCCCCAAAAATATTTCATATGCCTGTTTTTTTTGTGTTTTTTTATTATTTTTGTGTCTGTGTCTGTGTGTCTTTATTTCGATTTGATTCAACAATGTATTTGGTGGCTGCAACCTCAATGCAAAAAGAAAGAAAAAAAAAAAGAAAGAACAGGAAAAAAGTATGAAGGCCGCAGTACAGCACAGTTCAATTAGTTCATAGCTACGTAATAAAAATAAAGGGAGCAAAAACTTCTGCCTTCACAGTAAGCAACAACACAGCTTAATAACAGTATTACACAGGATCAGGTTCCGAGGCAAAATGCACTAGACAAAGCCTACCGGGATACGCACTAGGCATACAACACTGAGTAAGAATCAAAGATGTAGAAGAACATCAGGAATAACAGTTCCCTTCAAGCACAACATTTTAACATCATTTTCAAGTATCTGTATGTTATGTTACTGATTCCTTTGTTTTTGGGGGAAGGGGGACAAGGCGCGGGGAAGGGGGAAAGGATGGAAACCTTAGTAAAGCAATAAACAAAACAAGAAATTAAGATAAAACCAAAAAGAATATATATTTCATATACCGGTTTATATGAACGTGTGCAACACTTATTAACCATGGTGAAAGGCTAATTAGGCCCTCCAGTCACTACATGCACAGCCCGATCAATGCTGTTAATGAGTTACCTTTGTTAACTTACGATGCAACTACTGTGTGACCAAGAACATACAGACGGTGCCGTCCTACGCCGAGCCGCGGGGGTGGGGGCCGGCTCTGGGGGCCGAGGGGACCCGGCCGCTCTCGGTGGCACCGTGGAACTTCACAGAATGGGACACTACGCATGGGACATTTCGGGAGGTGGGGTGCGAGTGTGCGCGCGCACGGGCTTGCTCTGGGGGTGTGCGTGCGTGCGAGAGACAGTGTGTGCTAGAACATTCATGTCAGTCTTTCTCCAATTCTGCAGCTCCTGGTCTTCACACAGGCTCTGGACTTCACACTTCTTGAAAGACTGGAGAGCGGTGACGATGGGGGGAAAAAAAAAAGCCAACAAGTGGGTTGCTTTGATTGCTAACAGTATTCACAGCAGGTGTTTTCTCTCTTTTCAAGAAAACTGAAATGACAAAATTCAGCACTGCATTCCCCCCCACCTTGTTTTTCCCCACCACACACAATATTGAGATGAAAATCCCAAAGCAAAGAAGCCCACGGGAAGGCTTAATTCTCAATGAACACGCTCAGAATGTAAAACCTGCTCGCTGTCTTCAGCAGAAGCAGCACAGCCACAACATACCATACCAAGGCTTTTATAGCTTTACCACCTGGAAAATGGGAAAAGCTCACCTTGTTACACCATCTCGTACTGGTTAGCAGTAATAAACCGGGACAGACAGCATGCCAGCAGCATCCCGATCAACTGTTCCAGACAAGACAGAGACAGAATAGAATTTAAGTTAAATTACATCAGTGCAAAGCATTGGTAAACAAGTATTTCGTGTTCTGGAGTTATTATGCACAACGTATTTATGCCCTATTTTAAGGACCACTCCAATCAGAAGAACAGCATTAAAATCTCTCATCTTTCTTTGTCAGATCTTCCTCTTGATTTTTATCATTTATTTGACAGGCAGCATGCCTTTTTGGTATTTTTCAATCCCATTGTCAATGCCTGGCCAAGCCAGATGTGGATGAGTAAACTGCTGGGGGTGTCAGCATGCTACAGGCTGTGTTTCACTTCCAAGCTCCACCTGCCTCCCTCACCAACACCCATGAGCCCTGAGAGCTGGTCCCTTTAACTTTATCACTGTGCCAGGGAAAAGCTTCCTGTTGTCCCAGAGTGGTTATGCTTCCTTTACAAGTGATGCAGCACTGTAGAAATGTGTGCTAGAAATCTGGAAATAAATTTTAAAAAAGTCATTCACTATTCCCTTGGCTGTCACTCAGATTATTGAAAACAGATCCCAGGCTTCCACTCGTCAATAAGCACTCAGTCTTTCCAATGTTTTGTCTACTGCAATTTCTTAGTGCTTCCTGTGTATGCCAACAGTGTTAATATGCTGTAAATAATTCAACCTTGCTTTTCTCATTGGGGTTGGTCAATTAATTAACTCCTGAGCATATCCAGACTGTTACAGCTCATCCCTGGCTAAGGAGGTGAGGCCATGAGGTTGTGTTTGGTGATGGACAAGGCTTCCCTGGAGCTGGCTCCCAGCAAGGGCTGTCACAGTGCCTCCAGCTGAGCCCACACACACCATCTCTGCCTGTCTCCTGCTGCTGTGGGCAGAGCACATGGCGAGGGGGATCACAACATTTTGGCAGCAGCAGAGCTCCCTCAGAGCCTGCAGAGCACGCCCAGGTAGGACTGGCTGGCTCCTTATCCAAACTGGCCTCTCCTATTTCACTCCTCGGGATTGGGTGTCCCTTCCCCTAGACCAGGCAGTGCTCCCTTTCACCACAATCATCATCAAAAGACACATCTTCTGTACCAGGCAATTGCTTGATTTGGGCTGGCACCAGCCCAGAGCAAGGCCAAGCCAGGGTAACTCCAATTTGGATAAACTGTTTCCTGCCTCTAAGATGTTACAGTCCTTGTCAGGCCACATTTCTTCTGCCAGAAATTTGCTCCGTTTCCTGTTTCAGTGTCCACCAGAGCTGTTCTGGGAATTTCAAAAGGGCACAGAGTCACATTTAAAAGCAGGCTGAACCCTCCTGTTCCCCACATGCGCCCCTGATTTTGGCACCAAGGATGACACTGCCTTGGTTATAACTAAACGTGGGGCACAGGTATCACTCCTGAGCAACCCCCAATAAAAACCAAAGACACCCGGGTCCAGGGGCTGTGTTTTTAGTTGCCAGAAGAGATGTGGGTGGTGAACACCCTCCTCTGAAAATTTCACTTGATGCCAAGAAGACATTTTAGCCATGTTGTTGCCTTTTCTACTCAACTTCTCCAGGCAGGTGTTAAGGCAGGAAATGGACCAGCAACAATGAGGATGCCAGCATTGTCTGACTGGGCTTTGGTTTCCATGCTTAAATACTCCTGGTGATGGGAGGATGATTTAATCAGTTGCTGAAGATGTTGCTGAAAACCAACCACGTTCTACAGGTGACATGACACTCCTGCAGCTGACTGATGGGCTCTTTCTTTAGCTCAGTTCAATTTTGGAGAACAAGATTTCTGCTTTGGACAGAGGTATGTACATCTCCATGCTCTTGACAAGCCAAACAAGAGTGAGTGCCTCTGGGTGGGCCTGTCCCACCTCCTTCACTGTCGCTTTTCTGTGTTTGTGGTGACTTCCAGCCTTTCCTCACCTTCTTTGGCTGGGCTCAGAAGTCACTTCTCTGCCTTACTGCATTTTTCACTGAGATGAACTTCGCAGTGTACTTAATCCAAATTCTTTTCCCTGAGCAAATTGCAGCCCAGACCCAAATCAATTCCTCTCTCATCCTAAATTCCTCTCTCATCCTCTTCATCTAAAATAGCCAAGAATATAAGTACATTGAAGTTTTTTGTTTATTTTTCCCCATCATGAGCACCCAGATTACGGACACTGTTCTTGTCAACCACAATCTGCTGCTGGTATCAGGTTTACAAGGGGAAAGATGCTGTAGTGTGTACAAAGAGGAAGCCACAGGCTTTTCTTTCCCCCTTCAGCTGGAGCAGACCTCCCTTGCTACCTTTAATTAGGGGTTCTTCTGTCCTGAGCAGCCTGCAACTCTAATAATCAGTGTGTCTAAATTATGTAGCATCTTCAGGCATGTAACAACGTTTTGTTTTACTCAACTCACTCCTAAGACAAATGACAGGTTACTCACGAATGTATCTTTATGATCTTTGGCCCACTTATTGATTCTTGGCTCTGACCTTAGGCTGGTTTAGGCATTTAAGTGGTTATTGTGACATAATATTTAAATCTGTATTTCAAAAATAATGGCATGCTTATCAAGCCCTTGCATACACATTTTATTCAGCATTTCTAAGTAGTACCAGGACATAGCAGAGCTGTAATAAATATTCTAGAAATACTTCGAACGCATACAAAAACATGTGTTTTTTGATGTGTGGGCTTCCACATTTAACCATGAGAGCACTGTCCCTCCTGTAGCCAAGAAGAGGCAATATTGTACTGAGTTGCTGAGTTTTCTTCATGGTGCTCTTTCATTACAGGCACAACTACAGCCCTCTGCATTTAAGTCAGGCTGGAGGCTCCCAGCCTGTGCAGCACAAATGAGCACTCTCCACCCTGCCTTGCTCTCTGCATTTGTTCCATCACTCGCCTCCTCTGCTCTTCAGGGAGGAGGAAGCCCCTTATCCTATTGTGCCCCAGGTCCCTGCAGCTCCTTTGAAAAACCAGAAGAATTGGCATTAAAGGATTCCCACAAAGAAACTGCTGCTGGGAGCTGCATTCATTTCCCTGCACTCCCATTGCCTCTCAAATGCCCCATCTCAACTTTCATCCACTTATTCATTTATTTTATTTTACAGTCTTTATTTTTGAGTGCTAAGATGACAGACTTGGTTCTGCATTTGTGTTCTCTCTCACTTTTTTCCTTTCCTCCCTTTTCTTCTAAGATTATCTTCGTCTTCTGAGCTATTACATAGAAAGAATAGAGCTTTCCATACCCTGGTCTTGCAACAGGAAACTTGAAAATGCTGATAAATTCTTTGGTTTAGACAACGGGGAAACCCACACCCCTAAGGTATGTCTCCTATGCTACCATCCTGTTGGCCACAGCTCATTCCAGTAAGCAGAATACAGTAAATTTCTTAATTTCTCCATGGTTTCTAGGAGTAATCTCAGGCACATCTTAGTTCTGACCACTGAAAACCATCCACAGCAATTTCCTAGCAGTCTTATCCCTACTGTACACGTAATAACTAGCTTTTTAATGCAGTTATTCTGTAGGAGTTACCACTGACTGGAAGCTGTTCTGCATGACATATTTATTACACCTTATTATACTGAAGAGAAAGAAAATGAATTGCAATTTGAATTTCCATTTTATTTTGGGTCTTGGTGTCGTCACCATTTTTCATTCTTTGGGAGAACTTCTATAAATAAAAATGTGTTGAAGTAACTTGGAATTCATCAGCACATCAGGTAAGCTAAAACTGGGGGGGTTTCAATCCATCAGGAACAATTTTTTAGCTCAATACCTTGCCATATTCTCAAAATGCAAATCTCCAAGCATGCAGGTTCTCTGGTTCTATTTCAAAAGAGAATTTTCTATGTCACATGTCACTTATTTGAGTCAGCCTCCTGTGCCATGGTGTGCCTCTGGCACGGGTCCTACCTCCACACTGAATCCACACTGATTAGTCTTTAGAAACAACCCAGTCTTAGACCAGATTCCAAGTCACATATTGGATCTTGATGTGGATCCCAGTCCCTAACCCCTGAGCAGGTCCCAGCCTCCCTGTGCTCAGGGAGGAGCTGCAGCAGCCAAGGTGGATGATGTCTGCACCAGAACTGTGTCCACATTCAGGCAGAGCTACTCACACCAATGCTGACAGTAAAGAGGGCAGGTGGATGCTGCACAGCAGAGAGGGTCCATGGCTGCTGGGGAATGTATCTTGGAATGATAGGAACTGTACATGCCCAGCAACTGGTTTGGAGCATGTGGAGAGCACCTGATTTCCAGTCCTTCAGCACAAAGGGAATAATGTGGCCTTAGCACTGCACTGAGTCTCCCCTACTCACAATCTACAAACCCCTCCAGTGCCTCTTGCATTCCTTAAGCCAATGCCTGCACTGCAGTTTTATCTAGGCACAGCTCTCCATCATCTATGCAGTTTGCATAATTTTATTCTCTGTTGGGCACAACACAGCAATCATTTTTCTGCTCTGAAGAGCACCTGCTAAACTGAAATTATTCCAGCTGGAAGTCAGCATTGGCATCCAAGTCCAAAAACAATCAACAATCAAATTTTATTTTCAGTTTATTATTTCAAACCCGAGGAGCAGAGCAGACAAGGTCAGCAACACTGTGTTTTTTATAAAAACTCTTGACTCTGAAGAAGAGGTCTGTGCCAGGTCTGTAAGATTTGCAATGCCATTACATCAACCTTCCCTATTTCTGGGCATCAGCACATTCCCCACGCTAGTCAACACCTAACAAATCATGTGAAGGAAAGGCCCTTGAGCATGCTTTACTGTAGAGGAGCAACATGATTTAATTTGTCTTTTATTTAGATTAAACCTCTCCTCAATAGGAACAGTGAAACCTCGCCTACAGCTGGAGCCCTGCCTGGCATTACTGCCAGCCACGTTAACCTGAAATCAATTTGTAAACACTGCCCCTAATTGGGCCCAGCAAAACAGATCAGGCAGTAAATTACAACTGGCCACCTTCTATTCTTCACAGCCTGGGAGATCTGCGTTTTTCTCCTCTGCAGCCTTTCTCCTCTCCTTTTTACAGATTTGCTAACACCCCAAGCAGCTGGGCGTGTCCTCGCAGTGCCAGAGCCCAGTGCCTGTGCTGGGGAGTGACATCCCCACCTGGCAGCAGGGCTCGTGGTGCCACCAGCTGGGTGAGACACCAACACCACATCAAAACACACCTCATTTTTCCCTCAGTCACAGGGACAAAGTGCCTTGCAGCCTGTGCTGCCTGCAGCCTGCCATGAAACACCCATTTCAGGCAGTATTGGTCCTGACTTTTTCCCCCAGCAGCATATTTTACAATTCTATTCATCTCGTTTTTCTTTTGGATAGCTTTACACAAGGCATTTATAAATATGCTTTATAGCCTTCTGGATATCTAGAACCCAAACTGAAACCCAAGCCTGGAGTCCTGTAGAAGTAATCAAGCCATAATCAAGGCTGGAGAAGAGTATCAATGCTCCAATCATTCAACAAGAACTAGAATAGCCTATTAACAAAAAAAACCTGACCTCCCCTGGTCTATGCACGAACAGCTCCCAGCTGTTCACCTTTTCTGGATCCCAAAATCCCAACATGCAGGCACATGCTCTGGGCAGCTGGTGTAGTGATGAACCCACATTTCCACCCACATGAAACTGGTTGGCAGGCCAAACCACGGGCTCCTCACATCCAACAGCTTGGCCTCAGGGCATCAGGCTTCCAGATATGCCCAAGGCAGGCCAGTCAGCCAGTCTGAGCCCACACAATTTTAGGGCTCCCTCAGGTTGTGCATATGTTGATGGAGAGGATGTGGTGGCCATTTTCCACACGGCTTGGGGACAGTTTTGAATTGTCCCTATTTCCCTCTCATTTGTGCATGTTTCCAGTAGAGTCCTTGCTGTCACACGTGAGGTGACTCGTATAAAGGAGCATCTTGCTGAAAGATGCAGGTGTTTTCCTGCCCCTTGTTGATCAGAACAATCTGAGCAGGCCTACATTTTCCCCAATTCCTGGCTACATAAAGGCAATTTGAATACCATGGAGCAGAAAACCCCTTCTTAGCTCTCCTCTTGTCGCTCTTGTGCCACACTCCTTTTGGTGCAGACAAGGACTTGGTTTAATAATCTGATTTTGGTAGACTTAACATTTCTCAGTGTTCAGTGTTAAAGGGAAAATAAATAAAACTGGTCACAGAGTGTCCCTTCCAGGCTCCAGGTCCAGGATGGAGAGGCCTGAAGGTGCACTCGTTTGAATTCCTGAGTCCTTTAAGAACAAATAAGAGTACTTAGAAGATAGAAGCTTACTCAAACAATGGATAAGCTATTTGTCTTCTTAGCTGTTTATGCTCCATTTAAGCCAATGTTTTATTGGGTTAACCTCTATTTGACCCAGTGGAGGGACAAGTTGTTTTCCTTGAGCTAGTCATTAGCTCAACCGTAACTGATATTCCCAAGGAGAAACTTCATTTAAGTTGAAAAAAAGAAAATCAATGAACAGATGACCTCAGGACTAATGAGCATGCTGAGTTCAGTCCCTTTCTATAATTCTTCATTCCTTGAAGTCCAGGTAAAGAAAAAGAGGGGAAAAGAAAAGGGGGGAAGGGGAGTGTCTATGCGCTTACCTGTGAGAATGCAATCCCAAAAGCCACTCCAGCTATGATTCCCATATTTGTCTCCATAAAACTGGTCACCAAGTCATAACAGCCCTAGAAAAACAAACATCATCATTTCTTGTACTGACCTTCCCTGCCATGAATGCATACATACAAATTTCTCATTTAGAATGAACTCTGGCTAGACAATATTTCTGCTGTAATTTCCAACAATGTCACCTTTTTTTTTTAAAGAGCAATTCTGAGCAAATGATTTGGAGTGGTGGCAAAACCAGTTCCTTTTAGAAACAAATGCATTTCATTACTTTTAAAAGCTAAATGTGATGTTGCACTCATTTTTATGGGTCTTTTTAAAGAAAGTCAGTTATAAAACAATATAGTTTTGACCTGAAACCAAACCAGTAACAATACACCAATGTTGTAATACAATACAGATGTCAAAAATGAATAAACGATGCTGATTTCCTAATACTCTAGATATTTAATAAAGTGTCCCTTGAGGCATTCTGCTTGCCTTTACCCATCAAAGGACACCAGGCAAGGCACTGAACAGCATGTAACTTTAAACCACGTAACAAAGTTATCGAGGGTTTTGTATGAGTTTTCTTGGTTCATTTGCCCTTAGACATAAAATTTCCTGTCCTGCTCTCCAAACTGAATTTTCTCTCTGCTGCCTTGCTTCCTCAGGCCTCAATTCACAGCCCAGACTGGGGCCAGAGGATTCATCCACAATATCTGCCCTTCTCTTGGATAGACTTTTTTGAGATGTTTCCCCTCAGTACAATAACGTTTGCCAAGTCTTTTCCCTCACCTATTTGACCCCTCAAAAAAGCATTTGAAATTATCTTTCCTAGTTTGTGGTGCCTAAATTAATCTAAACAAGTGTCTTGACACATGAAGAAAAAAAGAAAAATGGCATTTATTTTTTCTTTCATTATTAACCCATCTGTCCCCACAATCCACAGTCACTGCTCAGCCCCTTTTGCCGCCTTCCTCAAATGACCAACACTCTGGCTGAAGTCCAGTCCTGAGGAATTTTATACAATATAACTTTATCCACTTTATCAGAAACTGGAACTTAGTAACAAAAGTGAGTTGCCTTTCCCAGTTTTGACTCCTGTCCCGTAAGAGAGAAGGGTCTCCACATTTCACCTACATCCACACACCCCTCATTCTGCAAGCACTGTAGGAACTCTTTGTGACCTCAGGGCATCAGGTGCTTGTAAAAAATAACAGCGAGAAGGACAAAGAGTGTCCTTTATTAGAGACAGGCAATTCATGAAATAAATGGTACCATTTCTTTAACTTCTTTTATAACATCAGAAGACATTTAATCCCGAGGGTAATGAAGTGCTGAACCTAATAGGAGCTGAGGACCACCACAGCTGTGATTCATTTCAGAAATGTTTAAGTGTACATATTAACCTTAACTATGTTTTACCACAGTGTACAGAAAGTCTGATTCAAGCTTGCTTATTTAACCCATCAAGCAGCTATAGTTTGTGTGTCTTACATGGTTATGCAATGAGATTAGATTTCCCAAGCAGTATTTTCATTCTGTCTGACATGGCTTAATGCTCTCCCAGCTCTTCTGAAATCTATTCTGTTGAAGAGCCTTCAAGAGATGCAACATCAAAGAAGCACAGTGGTAATTTGAGGGAGACAGAAGATCTTGTCAACAAAACGTGAGTGGGAGAGTTTTGATCACTCTCCTCACTTGAAGACTCTGCTTTCCCAAGCCACAATAATCTGCTTGCTGAAGTACATTGTTTACATATGGCTTAATTTCTCAGTGCAAGCAGCACCCACGAGCTGCATTACAGGGCAGAAGTGTGTGAAGCACTGTGTGAGCACCTCTGGGTGCTGATCCAGAGATCCAGAGCACAGAAGGGACAGTTTCCAAGGATCTGATCTTTCTTGACTCCATGCATCTCTTCCTTTCTTAAGATTTTAGAGAGGGATAGTTCCTGAGGTTTGTTGGTAAAGAACTGTGATTAAAAGCACTAGATGAACATTAATTAGCTAATCCTAATGACAGCTCTTAAAGTTAGGTATTAGTGCTGTCTGAGATGAAGAAACAGAGAGCCTAAATAATTAACCCAAGGTCACTAAGCAAGTTAGGGTCAGAATTGGAAAAGAAAATCCAGGAATTCTGTCTCTTAGTCCTGTAATTATATAATTAGTTTAATCCTCTTTGGTTAATTCATTACTGGTCCTCAGAAACTGCTAGTAATTTGATTAGCTCACAGACAACTCATCTTACTGATAGTTTTGCAAGATCCACGAAAAGATGTGATCCAAATATACTTGTCCACAGGCATGGAGAGAAGGGTCTTCCACAGCACAGGCAATATATATTTTCCTTTTTCTCACACACAGAGAGCAAAGGGCCTGTCTCCAAGACGAGCAAGGGGCTTGGGTCAGAGGAAAGGATGTTTGCTACCTATCTGAAGTGAAAGGATAGGGCCAAACAAGATTTCCTCCTGCTTGCTTTTTATTCCCGTGTGCCTTTCAGAAGCACTTTGCTCAAATTTCTGGGGCAGCTCCACAATCTCACAACTGCTGAACAGAAATCTGCAACTTTTGATTATCAATGGCCATGTCAGAAAATGAAACAAAACCAAATGAACTTCCAAACATCCAAATTTCCTCTAGGTAATTAAATCAAGTAATTACTTCAACTATTTCCTGAGGAATCAGCAATCCTTTTCTGTCAGGTGATTTGTTCATTTGACAGGACAGCAAGGAGCAAGAATGGCTGGAAGTGTGTTACAAGCCCTGGACTAGCACACACTCATCCCTCAGTCGCTTCCTACAATTCAGCAGGCATCCTGTGCCACGAGGAGCTCAAAAGCGGACAAAAATGGATTTCCCTGTGCGTGCAGAGCAAGCCTGGCACTTGGGGGAAGCACCAGAGCAGTGCTGGGAGTGCAAATGGTACCTAGATGGTTACACAGCCAGGAAAGGTTCAGAGTGCATGAGTGTCCTGAACTGCAAAGGTGGGACCTGCTGGAGAACACCAGGCACAACCAGAAAGGGGGAACACCAGCCACACCAGAAAGGTTTCCTGCTGGGGAGAGGAGCAGAGGCAGGGGCTCAGGGTGGGCTGCCCAGGAGGCACCATGCTGCAGTGGGGGCTGGCTGTACTGCACGTGCCCTGGATCCACCCTGCCCTGCCTCTCACCTTCCTTCCACTTCTACAAAAACATCAAGTTAGTACAAATTCACAAAGAGCAGCTGAACAGTGTGGCTCACCCTCTGCACTCATGCAAGGTTACTCTGCTGGGGTGACTGTGAGTTACTCAGCCAATGGACACCACCAACATTCCACATATGTCTGCAACAAGTGGCTCTCATTAAACCATTGAAAAAAAGAGAAAGGCTTAGTGAAAAAGAATCCTCTAGTATCCCCTTTTACAATACATGCCAGAAAATGTTGTCTACTTGACTGGTTTTCAAAGATGTTTCAGGCTGTGCTCAGCCACCAGTCCAACCTTCTGAGTCACAGGTGACTGAGGTGAAAAAGAGAAACAGAAGAGACAGAGGCATTTCCATTTTGCCCTGTTGTCTACTCAGGACTTCTATTTACTTTTTAAAATACAACTCTGAAAATAAAAACAGAAAAGAAGATAATCCTGAAGTCTGACTAAGCTATGCTGCAATTTAGAATGGTGGTTTGGCCACAATATCATTCCTTTTACCTACAAACTGTTCCCTCTCTTGCAAATCTCAAATGAGAAAGAAAGAATTGATGACGCACTAGCACTTGAAGCAATAACTTGAGTTGCTTTTCTTCAGCACAGTGTCTAATGCATAGACGCTGCATTATTTTCTCTTTGTTCATCCCTTTCTTAGTGTTTTCTGTATATTTATTCTCCAGTCATTAATTTTCTTCCTGTTCGCCCAACTTGCCTTCTCAACCCTATTTCTGTCTTCCCAACCCGCTCCCTGGGGACCCCAGGGAAAGGGTCACTTTGGCTGTGCTGTGCTTGCAGCCCCACATGCTCAAACATTTTAACTCACAATAAATGTACCCAACCAACCACAACATTTACTGCCAATCGCCTGTGTTTTCTCAGAATTGCTGCACCAGGGACTGGATTTGAGAAAGGCCAGCTTAAGGAACATGAAGCAAGCACAGGACCAAGCCCATCCTTACCATCACTCCAGCCTTATTTGCACATTATCAACCAACCACTTGAAATGCAGCTGCAAGCAGCCACACACTGCACTGGGGTGCTGGATGGTGTCACAACTGCCTCTGGCACAAGGTTATTGGTACCTTCTGGTTTACTTTAGTGGCAGCCACGGTCATGTTGCGCAGATCCTGAGTGTTACAGTCACTGGAGTTCATGCAACAGCTTGTAGGGATGCCGTGCTTGAAGAAGTAAGGGCTGGTGCTCCAGTTGGTGTAGCTCTGAATGCCACAGCAGCTCAGCTGGGAGGGATAAGAGGCAGGTTTAAAACACACAAACAAACAAAACAGAATTAAAACTAGTACAGAATCATCATGGCCCCCTTTATAAGCTCATCATCAAAATAAAGACAGGGCATCTCAAGTTTGGAAAAGCAGATGCCACCCCTGCCCCATTAATATGAAAGCATCAGGGATGTAATTTACAGAATATGGGAGCAGATGACCTACTAAAAAGAAGGTATTTTATGAGCAGAACTATTATTTGTAACATTTGACAAAGGCCCAGCCACAAACCCATCTTTTTTAGTTGAGGGTCTGTTGGGTTTTTTGTTTGTTTTCTTTACTTATTTATTTGATTAAAGATGACCCTGTAAATTCAAGACCTCAAAGCATTACACAGAATTATGTGTAACACATACAGATTCAAACTAGTACGAATCAGTAAGGTGAAGCCTCTCTAACTCACCAAAATAATTTCTAGGACAATTCACTGAGCTGTGAATAGAAAGAGACCATATGTTCACAGGGTGTATCTAGGAAGTCAGCTAGAAAACCCTAAATTGGGAAGGATGTTCTGATTTAGATCCTAAGCTAGAAGACAGAGACTCAAAAATATGGAGGATGTGCTGAATTTTCTGCATGAAGAGGGCTTATAAATGCAGTTCCTGTAAAAACAGAGCTATGAATGAAATGAACATTTTGCTACAACAGAAACACCGAAAAACTACTCAGATCTCTTTGGCTTGGTCAAGTCCAAGGAAGCAGAAATTTAAAATACAGGTTAACATTATGCAAACGGACAATTTGACAGCAGAATATACTCAGTTTAGAGCACTGCAGTAATCTGCAGACCAGGAGAAGCCAGGTTAGAGTACAGTTTCAACCATGCTGAAGGGTCCAACATGACAGCTGTAATTTCTAAAGATCTAGAAGTCATCAACATAATTACACTGACATTTCAGCCATTCACCAAGTTATAATCATATTGAAAACAAATTGGCTTATAGAATGTATTGCAAGCTGAAGGAATAGCTTCTTGCTATGGGACAGCTTCCAGTGGGAATTTAAATGTGAATTTTATCACTCTGTGTGGTAGCTGGTGGACTTGGTCTCTCGTGGGTGGCATCCCCAACTGGTTTGGCCGTGCTCTGGCATTTGCTCCTGCCCTGTGCCCTGCTAGAAGACAACCCCCCACTGTCCTGCTGCCACCCCAGAAGGGCCAGAAAGGCTCCTCCACCAAGCTCCTGCTCCATCCCTCCAGAACAGCTTTCACTGCCAGCCTCAGCAGTTTTCCACTTCATTTTCCTCTGGGGAAAATACATCCAGTTTTTCTCCATAACTCACTAGGTTTCCTTTGCCAGCCTCTCACTGTACTTGTAAAGAGATCTGCTGCAGTTTATCACTGATACAGGATACAAGATTATAAAATCCTGTCTCATCCAGCTCAAATTTAAAACATTTTATAATCTTATTGGCAAATTCCCTTAGGAACAAGGTGTGTTTTTTAGGAATAGAACTGCCCCCTAAACCTAATTCAGGATCTGGGACCAACAACGAGCCAAGTGGGACAGACCCTGCCTTTATCAGAGAGTTTTTCACTAAAACTTGGGCATCTTGGGCAAGCATTTCAGCTGAAATACTTTTCCTTTAGACCAGTTTCGCCAGCCTCTAATTTTGCTTGCAAAATAGCAGCTTATAGATTGAGCCATCCAAACTGCAGGTTCTGGGATCAAATCCAAATGTGTGCTTTCTCTATTGACTAATTTTTGGTATCCAGTTTTAGACTTACACTTTCCTGTACGTTATCCACTGCATGGCTCCGCTCATCGTTCTTGTTGTAATTCTGGATTGCTTCAGTGTATGTCCTAAGGAAAGTGTCCTTGATCTGTGAGGGTGAGGAGAAAAACCAGCCCACGTGAGCAACAAGAAGCACAACATCTGAAGCACTTTTTCAGGAAGCAAATGCATTTCCAAATTTCCTAACAAGACACCCAAACTAGCCCTTCCCAGTTGTTTTTATGGGTGTTTTTAGAGCTGGCAGAGCTCCCTTTTAATTGACAGGAGTCATTAATGCCATTTTTCCATGTCTCCCAGATAACAGAAATAAGACTATCCCAGCAAACTAGCCCATTCAAAAAAATCCCATAAAATTACTTGACCTATCAGAAAGATATCATTTTATGCTTTTTCCCCCCAAACACTTTGTTCCAGCACTAAGTCTGAAGGAGACTGTGTGCTTCTCCCTGCTCGTGGAGGCCAGGCGGGAGCCAAAGCTTGTGCAAACATCCTGGGGACACAAGCCAGTGGCACTAAAGGGAGACGTGAATCCCCTGACCAGGCATCCCCAGCACCAAAGGGATTTGGGTAAAGAACAAGAGGTGCCTCAGCTGGGAAAAGTCAAGCACATCATTGGGAATGGCAAAGGGGCTGGGAAGCAGATAATGTGGGCAGCCCACGTGGCCGTGGCCTTCACAAGAGGCTGCCTCTCCCAAAAGAGAGCAGTCTGACTCTGGGCCTGCAGGTTAAGTGGGATGAAATGGGAATCCCCAGCAGGGGGACAGGCACCTCAGGACCACATTAAAAACAATCCACCACTTGCAAGGGTGAGCACCAGAAAACTCCATAGCAATGGAAATGTCATGTCAAAAGAGGAGACTTGAAAGCCAGCTAATACAAAGAGAAGAGACAAGGAGAGTCTCTGGGGTTGTTCTGGTTCAGCACCAGTGGCATGTAGGTCCATGGACTTAAAAGCCAGAGATAGACCTGATTACAGTGGATAAAGCAGAAGTGCTACTACAAATCTAGACCATCACGCTTTTTTTAAAGCTTCTTCCTGTCCCAGTTTCTTACCTCACTCTACTTCTAATCTCTCCTTATTCTCAAGATAGAAATGAAATCCCATCCCACTCCCTCCCCACCCCCCTCTTCTCCCCTGCCCCCCCTCCCCAAAAAAAGAAAAAGATTTACAAAACAGCAAGTCTGGTCTGTTGCAGAAGTGGTCTCTGCCTTATATAAACCAGCACTTGCCTGGCAGAAAAAGCTGTGTTTAAGAAAAGCATTTAATCTATTTTGCAGCCCTCAGCATATGTAAAAGAGTAAAGAAGATCTTACATGGTGGACACACAAAACCTGATAGCTCCAGAGTAAATCATCAGGCAGCTGAGGGCAAGAGCTTTGGCTAAATCCCTTCATTTGGAATCGCACCACTTTTTAAGAGCTGCACAAGTTATTGTTGCACATCAGCCCCATCGCTGGAGATGTGCTGGAGCAGCCGAGCTCAGCACCCCACACATTCTCCACGCTCCAGGGAACTCCTCAGCAGCTCCTGCCCAGGGAGGCAAATGTAGCACATTTCAACCTACCTCATGGCGAAAGACAAACCCTGAAATGCCAGCCACTAGCTCAGCCAGGAACACCAGGGACAAGAACATGGCATACTGAAAAGGCAGGAGGCAAGAGAAGTCAGAGCAAGATAGGCTTTTGTCTCAGCACAGTTATTATCACATAAAATGTAACTTTCCCCTCCAGGCTCCCTTCAAAGATGTCAAGAAACCAAAGGTCTTTTGGAGGAGATGCACAGGTTATGACCTGAATGTAATACTTGTGTTTATACAACTCACAACTGATATATATTGCTTAATTACTGGCTTTTCTGACATTTCTGCTCCGACGTTTCTTAGCATTCTTATATAAATTAAAACACACTCACATGCCAGAGATGAATCCAAGCCACTGAGGTTTTGATCTTGCAATAAGGAATACGAACAGACCCTTCCTGCTTGCATGGTGCTCTGCTAAGGGAAATAGGCTTCCCCAGGTGTTTTGGTTTGTGTTTATCTATCTCACTGCCAGATTGGGATTTGCTGCCTGATTCCTGAAGTTTCTCTAATGAATGAACTGAAACATTGCCTTCACTGGAAATATTCTCACAGTAACACCAGACATATGCTCCAAATACTTTGCTGAGCCAAGGTCCAGGTTTGACTTTAGGTGCAGCATTTGGATCGGGAGCTAAATAAACCTTGAAGACAGTGCTTTCAGTGTAGGCATTCACCAACTATTAAAAATATATTTAAGCAGAAGTAAAGAAGGTAAAGAAAAAATGCAAAGTGGGATAGTAGAATTTGAAGTTGGGGCTTAATCTTCTGGAGGAAAAATTACCTTTTTACTCCACCTGCTACATAACAGTTAATCAAGAAAGGAAACATTTTAAATTAAGTTCAGATCTAGTAGGATTTAGTGGAGAGAGGGAAACTTAGCTTTAATGAAAGATTATTGGGGAAAGGAGGACAATAGTGAAGGCAGAACTAGAAAAAAAAAGTGTCCAATTAATGCAGCTGTCAAATCACTGTCTGTTCAGGAGAGAAAAGAAGTTTAGAAATATTTCTTACACATCAAATGAAAATAAACCCACGTGCTTGGAACAGCACATGCTACTGTTAGTGACACAGCTTTAAGAAAGTTACATGACTTACAGAGCAACCAGCAGAGCCTGATTTCCTATGGATTTATATCACTGCTCACCTTTATCCCTTTCCCATCTGGACTGCAGTGACTCCGGCAAGCCTCTACACATGCCCTGACAGCACATCACCAGCAAGAGACAGCAGTGAGGTGCTTGCCAGCTGGCCACCAGCTGATGGAACTGCAGCTGCTGCCTCTCCCCTCCTCTTCCCTGCCATCATTTGAGGAAATTAACTCTCTTTAAGATGTCTTTTCTTTTTTAAAATGCGGTTTAAACTGGAGAAAAATCATCCCATCTCCTTAGAAAATCAGTCCCAAAATACTGCAGCAGGAGATGCATTGTACTCTCAAGCTTTGTCCAACTACTTCAGTGCTTCACAAGTGCTATTTCCACCCTTCAAATCATTGCACATGCAGGATTTTGTGCCTAAATATGCCTAGAAACACAGTTTATCATGTAAGTTTGTTTAACCTGTAGTTATTTTGAATTTTAAGGTAGGCTGGAAAACTCAGAACAGAGAAACTCATATAGAGAGAGGTTCAAGTGGACTGGGGGACAACTTTGCCTCTGCTCAGTGCACCTTGAGCCCTCCTGCTTTTGAGATGAGGCCAAACATACTATACAGTGCTCTGCTTCTTGGATTGAATTGTTCTGTCCTAGTGAATGTTAGGAGAAAAAGAAAGGCTGGTGTGCTTTTGTGAGGTACCAACTACTTTTTCCATAATTTCACATCAGGGTATTGAACTGACCCCTTAAAATACATTTCTAAAGAATTTCACATTTATGATGCTTTGGGCATCTTTAAGATTGTAGATACACTTATGATCTGGCTCACAGGAAACCAGAATGATTGTAGGACGACTCACAGAGCAATTCAGCAGCATTCCACCCTGCTCCAAACACTTGGGCCTATGTGCCATGTGGTAGCAAAATTCAGTCATACTCAATCCAAAACTGGTTTTGGCAAAGGGGCTTTTCCCCCCCTTTGTCCAAAAGGCCCACATGTTGAACACACAGATTAATAAAATCTAGGTAGTGTGCCTAAAAAGCTACATCAACATCTCTCGGGCTGTGGGGGGAATCCCAGTTCAGTGACAAAACCTCCTGAGGGACTTGTGTTTGCTCACCAGCTTCAGCATCCATGGGCTGCCACGGCAGGTGGCAAAGCAGCCGAAGAGGCCGAAGACGATGATGGTGGTGCCCGTCCCGATGAGCACGTAGGGGGCATTGGTGGAGTTCTCAGCAATGAGGGAGATGTAGGTGCCGAGGGTGAGCTTGCCCCAGACGCCGACTGCAAGGAGGATAACGCCGGTGATCTGCAAAGCAAGGGGAGAAACGTGTCAGGAACCACTGGAAAAGGCATCCAAAGCCAGCACACAGTGATCCTGGTGCTGTGCTGATGGCAGAAGGAAGCCTCAGGACTTCTACCAACTCTAGAGGGATGGACAGAATTGAATTCCAGCATCTGGAAATGCTGCATTAAGGCTGCCACTGAAGGACAAACATCTAAGGCTAATCACTGTAGGAAACAGAAGAAAAGGAAAAAGGACTTTTGGGGTGTGAGAAATAAAAGCAAGTTTCAGAATTATAGGAAAAGGGTTTAGAGATTAGCTTTGCCTGCAAAAACTTGAAGACGATACAGCCAAACCTATCTCAGCCAAACCTAGAAGCTTTGACCATTGTTTCAGTGTCCTTGCTTGCTATATACTTGTATCTTCTTCGAGTTTCTGCAGGCAAAGCTAATCTCTAAACCCTTTTCCTATAATTCTGAAACTTGCTTTTATTTCTCACACCCCAAAAGTCATTTTTCCTTTTCCTCTGTTTCCTACAAATCACTGTCAAGGGCGGATGCAGTGTACCCCCTGCAGGAACAGCTCTCTGCTCCTGCAGCCCGCTGAGAGACACAGCCAGCTCCACATGTCCCTCTGTCCGAGTGTCCCCTGCTCCCCCTGATCAGCCTCGGCAGGAGTTGCTGCCAATTTGGGACAGGGTTAGCAGAGACTTCAGCTCTCCTGCTCACAGTGGCAATAAGAATAAATCCAGCTCTTGTCCATCCTTCAGTGCAACTGTGTGAAAAGTGCTGATTCCTTGCTCTTGCAACCAACCACTGGATGTCAGAAAATATCAACGAGGGCCCTACCAACCCACAGACAGCAAATGCCCTCACCAAGTCTGGTCCCATCGCTGCACAGCACCATTGTCACCTCTCCTCCCGAACAAAAGTGGATCAATCAGCAAAATCTGAAAGCAAGATGTAGAATCTGGGAAATCTGCAGAACAACTTTTGGTTTCTCGCCTCCAGTTCCATAAAGGGCTGGTTTCTGTGCCGGAGCTGCTGAAAGTTTTACCACTGTCCCTGGGGAGGCATAAAAGCAGCCTTCACTGCCAAAACGAACAAGCAGCTTCACATATGAAAGAGAGCTCAAGCCTTGTAATAAAAAGCATTTTTAGTTGGCTCTTTGAAACAATTACTAACCCTTTACTATGCGTTTTAAAAGTTTGGTTTCCCCAGGTCTCAGGGGGGGCCTATTCAATTTATGGCACACACAGACTTCGGAAAAAAGGAGGAAAGCCTCTTGGTGGTTTATTCCCCTTCTGCGTCTTAATAGAGCTCTGATTTACAGGGATTTAAGGAAATCCCTCAGTTTGTTGGGAGGTCTAAGCCCCTAGCAAGCTTGGCACAGTGCAGAGGGGACGTTTCCACAAGACACGCTGAAGATGCACCTCGGGTTGCAGCAGTGCTGGCTGGGATTTTGCTTGTGAAGAGGAAGAACCATAAGACTTCCCTACAAACCTTTTCATGACCTTTATTTAGCAGAACACAAGCAGTGGGATGACTAATGCCTACCTCCACCCCAAGGCAAGCCTCATTTCCTTCTTTCCAAGACAGGCTTTTTATCACTATCTCTCTGTGCCATCACACAGTCTAGGGAACAATGAATGTACTGCTCTCTGGTTTGGTTTTTAGGTTTTTCTTTAAAAGCAGGAGGGACATGGGCAGACAGAAGACCAGGAGAGTGCTGGCCTGAGAACAAGGCAGCAGGAGAGCAGCAGTCACATTCCACCAGAGGGACTTCACCAGCAAAACCTGGTCTTCATATGGCCCTGCAAAAATTGTAAGATTTTTCCTGGAAATGCTGTGACAGCTACAACCTGTGAGGAGAGTGTCACAACCCCACTCCAGATCCTCAGCAGACACAGAAGAAATGAACTGGCAGCTGAATAGCCCGTGATGCCCCAAATGAGACATCTGGAGTGGTACAGAAAAACAAGCATTTGCAAAGGGAAAAAAAACAACAACAAAAAAGGGAAGAAGTTTGCTTCTAAAAAGCAACTGATAGAGACATCCTACCCAAATGTAAGGAGATGTGGGATCCTGTCCTTTGGTGTCCTTAAGGGAAAGCAAAAGAGAAAAACTACCCAAAATACCAGGTTTCAAGGCCTGTCACAAACTTACCCAATGCTTTGATTCAGAAAAAAACTGTGGAGTTTTCCTTGGGCTTTATACAAGCCTTGGTTTAAGCAGTAACAGCCCACCCTGGATAAAACAGGCAAAGCTCACATCCACACCCAACCAGACAACATCACCAGAGAGATTCCTGCCAGCAGCCAGGGCTGGCCTGATTTATCCATGCTTAGGACCAGTTCCCATGATCATAACGAGCCTCAGAAACTCAGATATGGGGTTTTTTCTGTGTCCACAAATGGGCTTGCAAGGGATCTGTGCTGGTCTTGGTCAGCTCTTTTTCGTGCTTGCAAACCGTCCCATCCCCTCTCCTCCACCCCCCCACGCTGTTTTGATGGATTTTTCCTGCAACTTCTGCTTCTTTTCTGTGCTCTTTCTCTAGCCTGCAACATTATTAGAAAGCTATTTCATCCTGGATTTCATCAAAGGTAGATGATATCTTCCTTACCAAAGTTCACTGCAGTGGAAGCCCCTGGACTCATGTTTCCTCAGCCAGGAAACCCGAGATGTAGCATTCCATAAAACGTTATTAGTCCTGCCCTTCATTTAGGTCAAAATTGTAAAGGTTAAAAGAAAAAAAACGACACAGGAGATATCCAAGTAGGGCAAGGATTGTAAAGGCTCCGCAAAAGTAGAAAACACATTGTTTAGGACTAGCAGGTCTCACATTTCAGTGCCTCTGAGCTCAGGCTCAGCAAACACACCCCAGAAGCCCTTGACTGATGAGATGGCAGGAAATGAAGCAGGTGGGCCACCTGGACATTTTCTAAGAAAAACTCCACTGAAACCAAGATGTTCCCATGGAATGTTTTAATCTAGATGAATTGGATTGTTCTGGCTTTAAAAAAAAAAAAAAATCCATGAAAAAGAAACCCCAACTCTACCTCTTGGCTCTCCTCAAGCATGGTATCACAGGCGCATCCCACCAACCCCTGATTTCAGTCAAATGAAGGCTTTCTAGCCCTTTTACCTTCCTTCAGCATTAATGCACATGTTTCCAATGTTCCCAGCAGTATCGCCCCCAGTTCTGGATGTGGTGGAAAAGTTAACATGCAACAGGCAGGCAGAAATACAACAGAACCGACTGCCAGCTCTAACTTCACTTGTCCAATAAACCAACTGCTCCTTAGAGACACCCAGACAAAGATATGGCCAACAGCACTGACACCAGGGTGTGTGCCACAGCTTTACAGGACACAGGGAGACTGACCTGATAATGCTGGGCATTGCTAAAATCAGAACTAATACAAAATATATGCAGTTTCTCAATAAAAGGCAACAGAAAAATGTCTGAGAATTACTTCTCGTAACAGTGCCGGAACAAAGATTAAACTCTCAACCCCCTTCTTGTAGGCAACAGCAGCAAAGTGTGCACAGAGGAGTATTCAGAAAATAACTTCCGAAAGTGCACAGTCTTTAATTCTGTCAGCATTAGGCAGGAAAACACTACACACTCCTTTCAACTGGATGCACACCACATCCTAATACAGTCTGAGGTGTTCTTACCCCAAAACCCACAGAGCACTGGTGGCATGATATTAAAGGCTGCTGCTGCTGATACAGGAGGTATGAATGGTTCTACACTTCACATCCACAGAGATTAAAGACCCCGATTCAAACCCTTATTTATACTCAGGACTGCCAGATGGAACATTTAAAGTTTGTCAATTATAGAGGTGAAGATAAATGTGCTGCAGGAATTGCTAGTTTATTTTTCCACATAATTCTTGTACTCCTGTTCATTATTAATGTCAGCTATTTTGATTCCTAAGTTCTGTCAAAATAAAACTTGGAAGCCAATCCTGATTGCTGCAGAGCATACAGCAATCCCTACTACTCCCAAAAGCAGCAGGAAGAGCTCAGAATTTCTCTGGACCAGTTCTTTATCTACAGAACTGAGATGCAGGAGGGTAACTTCATTAATGAGAATCTCATTGTAGGTATAATTCTTCTATTTCATTTCATATTTTCAACCTTGCTAAATGAATGCAAAATGTGGGCAACTCAAAAAGAAATTCAAAGCAGCAGCAAAGAGTCAGATACAAGGAAAACAACCATGTTGTCGGTATTTTCAGCTTCTCAGTTCCAAATACTTCCTTTTCCAAACACCAGCCTCGCTGCATTTTGGTAGAGGTGTGCTGTCTCTGCACAGCTCTCCTGCAACCTTCTCCCCAAACAGGCTAGAGAAAGGCTGTGCATGAAATGCATGAAGCCAGGGGAAGGCAGGCAAGAACTATCTCAATCCATCTTGGCTGAGGCTGAAAGGTCTAGCAAGAGGTTTAGCAGGCTGTGAGGAAATGAGAGAGGACCGAGGCACACAGCTAATTAGCTCTTCCAGACATTTCCCCAAAGGAGAGAATCTTTTTCACGGAGAAAACGTCCGACCTTGACAACATCCAGAACAAATCCTGCGTTAAAAGCATGTCCAGAGAGACTTAAAAATAACTGGCCTACCTCTGAAAATTTTATAACTTTCTCAAAATAGGCAATGGATCACATTCAAAATGTTCTTGCTTTACAGCTTGTCAGGCACTGGGAGTGGCTGGCTTTGGGCCTTCTCCTGCCTCAGCCTCTGGGCTCTCATCAGGCAGGCAGGTGACTAAAACTAATATAGATCTTCCTTTGAGCTTCAATATCAGCTCATCACAGGCAGGGGCAAAGCATCAAGTAAAGGTAGAACAGAACATGGAAATGCATGTAAGCCAGCAACACACCTGAATTCTCTGTCCTCATATCTGGTGATCCTGACTACACCTGCAAACCCAGCTTGGGTCACCTTTGCACAGGACTGATCTCTGCTGCAGGGAACAGGAAATGAAGATGCCATGAGCTGTATCTTTGGAGGAAGGCAACACATTGGAAGCCAACAAATAACCATTTCTGGCCACTTTGAAAACTGAGAGACAGCCTGTAAAAGTCACTGTGTTAGGAGAAAACACCTGCAGTGGCCACTCTTGTATGTAACTGTTCTATTGTCCTCTAGTTCCTGACTTCACCATTTCTTAATACATTTCCCCAGTACCTAACACGATTATTTCATCCCTCTGCTGTTGTAACTCAGGCCCGTCCTTCTTCTTTTTCATTCCTTACAGTTTTCCATGTAAATAATTCCTTTCCAAAAAGACACAGCCAAAAGGATTTAAAGGAAAAATGCTGTAAGAGTAACTCACATGCCCCTCTGCGATCCCTTGCCTGTCTCACCTGGGCAGGCTGCCCCACTTTGGGCTCAGGGTTTTCTCTTCCTGTTGCATGTGTGGGATGTCCAGATGAATCTTGCTTCATCCCTTCACCTCAGGAATCTGTTTGAGTTATAGTCCCTGCTGTTCTCCATCCATCTAGAACTAGCTGCTGTCACAGAATTGATTATCTACCACAGCTCTTGCTGTTTCTGTCCAAAACTGAGATTCCTGTGTATTAAAACTACTGGTCCACATCCTCCCCGTGGAAACCATCATCAGGAATACCAGCACATGCCAACCACAGCAATGGGGATGCTGCCTCTGCTCTCGTGTCACCACCAGCTCAGAGCTGAGTATTCAGGGCACCCAAGTCAGGGGACAACCACTAGATCTGCCCTGAAATACAGTGGACGAGATTTTGATTAAACACACTGATATGAAGCATTACAGCCTGTTCTTCCACAGCTCCTTCTTTAAGTAGACTACTATCCTATTTCCTTTTCAAAAATATTTTTAAGGTTCAATGTTTGTCCTAGCTGGGACACTATTACAAGTTCATGAATAGTTGTCCTCAGTGATTTAGGTTCTGACGTCAAACTATAGTGCTGGTAAAAAAAAAAAAAAGAAGAAGAAGAAGAAAAGAAGAAAAGAAATTAAAATATTGACTCTCACACAGGTGACAAACTGAATACCAAATTCTCATGGAGCTGATCTGGCTACTCACCACCAACTCTACAGAAAACAGAGTGTGTACTAACCCCTAACTTTATTAGTGCCTCTATCAACTACAGAGTTAAATGACCTCTGAAAGTAACATTTTATAAACAACCCAGGTGTTTCCCAGCACCGCCACCCATCCATATACCAACCACACACCAAGGTCTAAGAGTGCTTTCCTTGCAGGCTGGGGCAGAAATGACAACCAGGACTGTATCACTTACTCTGTACGGAAAACAGATTAAAAATCACCCAGAGGTGAGTGCAACCTTCTCCTTGCAACCAGAAGAGGCCAATGATCATTTAATGAACAGCAGGGAAGAAAACATCACAGTAATTTTGTTTTCTGCAGGATAAAAAATTGGACATGGCCCAAGAAGTCCTAAGAGCACTAACAAGGACTGCAGTGGGGAGACAAGAGCTTGAAAACAACCTTGCAGCATTGCTCAAAACTAAAATATTCTTGGTAATACAGTGCAAATACCTATTCTTGGAGAATTTTTCTATGAGGAAACAATTGATTACATGCCACTTGTAGGAAGATTCAGGAAGAATAAGGACATTTGGGACCTGATCTCTATACTAATATCATGCCCATGATGAATAGCTGTAATAAACAGCCATATTCTTGTGCTGAAGATGCAGCTTTATTACACCTTGCACTTTCAGAAAAAAAAGTTGGAAATCTCAGTTAAATTAAGTTCTTTATCATGAGAATATACTTATTTTTATGTAAGACACTTCATTAAATGAGAGAAGATATTCTGCTTTACAGTTTAATCACCAGTGGCTCTATTAATTGATGTATCTTTTAAGCCAGCTTGCAGACAAAAATGTGGTCATCTCCGGATAAAAATAAAACGCAAAAATACATTTCTGCTGGGAATTTTCAGACCTAATTTCTTGAAATGCAGCTTTAAATATGCATGACTGAACATCTCAGGGAAAAGAACTTAGAGAGTGGAGACTTCAAAAGCAGCATCCCACTCTGCAAGGCTAAGGCACATTCCTAGCCAGAGGAATTGTGGTTGTTTTGAAGGTCTAGTAGTACGTAGAATAGAAGGAACTAACTGATCATCAGCAAAGTGATACAGCCAGAGAATATCTACCTGTGGGACCTGAAAGTTTTTGGAAGCTTAAATGCAGCAGCTCTCCCTCATAGTCACACTTTCAAATCCCTTCAGCAGCAATCCACAGAGGTGACAGAAATGTTGTTTACACAGCATGACATAGCTTGACCTCAAACTTTAAAACAGTTTGCCAATTTTACTGAGATATAACACTTCAAATGATAAAAAATGCAAGACAATAAAATGTTTTGAAACAGGAATATCCCCTACTTGAATACTTTATTGTTTCTTAAATGCTCTTGTTGTTTGCTTGCCTCCTAATAAATCAAGGTAAAACCTAAACTTCTATAAGCCCTATGCGAAAAAAATAAGGGAACAAATTTAAACACCCTGAGGATAGCCTCTAGTGCCATCTATGTCCATGAGACTAGCATTATGTTTAAAGCACATGCTGGCACAAGAATGAGTTAGACTTCAGTGGAAAGACTCTCTTGTACCTCAGGACTTACCAGAGCAGGGAAGACTTTGAGAGAGACCACAGTGAAGGAGTTTTGGTAATGTCAGTGGATCAGTCAGCACATAAATTCCTCCCTGCACATCTAACAGCCTTACAAAGTTTGGATTTAGCAGTAAGAAAACTTGAAAAGAATTAAAAAAAGATGCACAACCTCATTAGTCACCGTACACAACAGCAGCGGCACGAAACTCTTTCAGAATCATTTTTTATTCAAGCAACTACAGTCCTAATAACCTTCAGAAAAAGCAGAATGTGGCATTGAAGTGTGAGATGATAAATACACAATGAAATCCAGCAGTACCAAATGCAAAGTCATAGTGCTGGGACCAATTCCGGCAGTTTCAAGATCCTAAAATTGCAAATAATGGAGGAAAAGAGTTTCTGAATGCCAGCTGACCACGGTGTTTATGAGGAACCACTCATGGCACACACATACAGAAAAAGGAACATGCAACCCAGTGATGCATTTCCAAAGGCAAGGAATTTCCAGAGGAGGCTGTTTCAAGGAAGCTGAGGCGATGCTGCAGCAGGTCCATGGAAGGAGCCCCGGGATGACGAGGCACTGGAGAGTCTCTCGAGCAGGAGTTGAGACGTGTGGCTTCCAAAGCTGGCATGAAGTGGGATAAGGAGGGGTGAGGGGATATAAACCTGCCTGTAAGGGGATTACACTCCAAGGACAAGAGGGAGCTGGTTAAGCCACAGCTGGGAACAAAGCAGGCACATGCTGGCCATGAACACACTGAGGGTGCAAATGAGGGTAATGAGGGTGGCAGCAGCCTCCTCCTCCTCTGGAAGAGGGGAGGAGGTGAAGCCAGCAACACAACCACAGCCTGCAAAGGGTGACAGCTGGGCAGCTTTCATCCCTTCACCGTGGGATGGGGGCTGCACAAATGGAGAGCTGGGGGGGTCCCACTAAATGCCTAAAGGCTGGAGCCTGTGAAGAGGAAGGGGGGCAAGGGGATCTCAGCTCCCCTCCATGCAGTGCCAGGCTGCCTCTGGCAAGAAGGTCGTCAGCTGCAGCATTAATTTCAGTTCAGTCCATCCAAAAATCAGCTTGGGGGCACAAGTAATGATAACGTTTTGTTTAAAGTTTAAAAAGGACTTTATTATTGCAACCAAACCCCTAATGTCCTGATCCCATTTTATGGAAAATCACTGGTTATTTACGTTCTCCTAATCACACTCAGAATGAGCTGAGAACTGCCATTTCTTCTGTGGTGCTGCTTTGTTTTTCCCCCAGAAAGGACACATTTCTTTCATCATTAAGACTTCTGGTTCTTTCCCTTTCTCCTTTCACACGAGCCATCTTTTCCTCTCCAGTTCTCCAAGCACCATGCTCCAGTGTTTTCTGGTGGTCTGCTTTTGGAAGCAGTGCACATAGAGTGGATCCCCCCTATGCTGCTCAGCTCACGTGAGAAATTAAATGTTCTCATTTCAGCGTCAATCCTTCAAAACCACCCATGTTCTCTGTAACCATCTGCATTTGCTCTCACCCACACCTTGGCTACTGCTCCTGCTCCCAAACACAAGCAGCAACACAGTCAAGGAAGTGAGAAAAGTGACTAAACAAGGCTAAGAATGGCAAAAGTAAGGTTTGTTCTACTCTAAAATAACCCAGTTTTGCCCAGCCAAGGTCCAGCACTCTAGCTTTGCATCTGCATGACAGTTTTCATACTGCTCTGTTCATTTGTGTACAGCTCTGGTTTTCATGTGTCGCTCCTGCTGCAGGAGCCAAAGTCAAAGCCAGAAGTTGCTTTTAATACTTCAATGATTTTTTAGAGAGAGGAAGGAAATATCTGCCCCAAATCCCAGCAGGATTGCAAAATCAAAATTCCACACCATAGCTTATAAATATTATTTCAAAATAGTTTATGACCCGTAACCGTTCACCAAAACTCTCTGGATGAAATTAAAAGAAACAACTGAATTGTGTTTTCTATTCCTATACATACACATATACTGGTGCTTAAGTGGTTGAGATAACAGAGCTCCTGTTTGTGGGTATTCACTTGAGTTTGTGTCTGAAAATAAAGGCGTATTCCTCATATATAAGTTGGGTTTTGTTGCAGAGTTGCTTAATTAAAATACTGACACCTTTGAGTTTGTACGACTGTATATGTTTCTATGGGAAAGAAAAGGTTTCTATGGTAGCCTGCACTCAAACTGCTAAATTCCAGCTGAAACAAAACCAAAAAAAGGCAGCCAGAGCAGAAACAAAGCTTGAAAAATTTCAACCCAGATGTTTGGTTATTAAAAAAACCAAAACAACAATACAAGACAAAAACCTCCAAAAACAAGCAAAAGCAACTAAACAAAAAAACAAACCAAACCAAAGCAACACAAAAGAACCCCAACAACAAAAATGACAACAACAAACCCCCAAAACCCACCACGACCACCACAACAGCAAAACCAGTAAAAAAACCCACATAATTAAAATACCAAAGTGACACTACCACATTGCTGGTAACACGCATGTACAGTTACACATGTAACTATATTGCTGGTACTTTAATGCCCTTTTGAGACACAAGAAACCTGCAGCTCTGCTCCCCATCAGGACAGTGATGCCATGTAGTGGGTTGAAACCTATTTGATGGACAAGTTGCCACCAGGAAAGCCTTTTAACCATTGGTCCCCCACTACCTAAACTCATTCTTTGGCATGGGTCCAGAAGCTGTGGGATTCCATCATGCAGGATTCCCTCACCTGGAGCTTTGCCACAGCTCCTGGGGGAGCACAGGGACAAATGTCTGTGTGGTTTGTGGCTGAGTTGCTGTGAGTCCCTTCAGAAGAGCCTCAGCAGGCAGCGGCTGCTGCTCCCATCTGCAGATCCCTCATCCCTGCCATGAACCTCATCATGGCCTGGAAAATGCCCTTTGTCAAAACCACCAAAATACCCCAAAACTGAGCAGGAATGCTCCTGTTCTTTGAGATGCAGTGTGAGATTTGCAGAAGGGATGGGTTACTCTTGGGTTTTAAATCAAGCTCTTAGATTTCTACGCATAGTACTTGGGGCTCACTTGCTGCTTTCTCCTTCAAGTTTTCTTTTCTTGAAGCAGCTACAGTGATGTCCTAAATGACAGATGGACCAAATGTACAGTATTTTGCATATCTTATGGTTATGAAAGATGATTCATTTTTAAATACTTTCAGGCTTCTTTATTCCTGTTCATCTCATCAGCTTTAATCAGGTTTTGATATACAGTTAACGTACTTGCTAACCAAATCTGCAATCAATGCAAATAAATTAAATAAGTGGGTTGTTTAAAGGCAAGGAAAAGGAGGACTTTTTCTGATCCCTGGCTCTGGTGCACACAGCTCCAAAGTGCAACTCGCAAAGCCTTTCTGAGCCTCTCAGAGCAGGCACTGGAAAGGCAGAGGTGAGCAGCTATCCCATTGGATTTTGGTGCTGCTCTTCAGTCCCCCAGGCACAAGATAAATTCCACAGAATGAGAGAAGGAGATGAGGTTTGTTCTGCCTGGAAACTCTCCTGAGTTTCCTTTAAAGTGCCTGTAACTACGACAACTGGCAAAAGCCTCAGCGCTAGTGCACTTCCATCTTCCCTGGAAACTGGCCTAATAAATCCCTCTATGTTTACATAAAGCAGAGGAGAAATATGTTGAGGAAGCAATTTCATTTTCAAGCTTGAATGGAAGTACTGCAATTAACGGAAAGAAAAAAGACAAATATAAAAAGTAGGCATTAAAAAACCTGTTACATGTTTCAGAACAGAAATTAAAGGAAATGATTCACTGTAGAGCCCCTGTTGAAAAGATTAAAGAAAACCACCGCATCTTTCTCAAGAAGAATTAGAGCTTTCATGATGGTATAATGCTAGTTTATTTACAGATATTCAATATTTATCTTACTATCATTCATATTAGCAGTAAGGCAAGCTAATGTTACCATCATTATACACATCATTCTGTTTTATTTCATCTGACTGATTGTTGTAAAATTCACGTTTGCACCGTTGCCAGTCGATCTTATTCAAGCCTCATCTATGCTCTTTATAGGTTCCAATTTAGGGAACCACCTACTAACGACAGAAAATAGAAAACTTTAAAAGGCTGAGCATGAGCCATAAAATTCCTAGTTGATTACTCTCCTGCATGCATTTACCAAGCTTTCCTCTATTACTTCAGCAGCTCTTACTACACACTGCCAGCAGCTGTCACTAGGACTGTACTGTGAGTGGCTCCAGGCAGGGATGTGGCTCCCAAATTTGCCATCCTAGCTGGCTGTAGCTGATGCACACTCTTAATCCAGGATGACACACCAGCACCACGGTGCTTTACCAAATAGGCTTCTCCAAACTCAGATATCAGAGCCTGGGAGGAATGAAAGACCAGCAGTATTAGCAAGGAAGGCAACAAAAATAAAGTTGCTACACTCATCCATATATAATAATAATAATAATTAAAGAAAAAATTAAAAAGCTTGCCACCAAACAGTGTGGGAAAAGACCAGACACACGTTTTCCACCTCACATTGCCAAGCACACTGTTAACACACAGTAGAGTGCTCTCTTCCAAACTCCAGGCATATACAAAAGGACCACATCCTCCTGCTAAATTAACATATAAAATTATAAAGACCTGCGTTTTAATATGGATTATATTAACAGGGGGACCTCATCATGGCTTCCAAGCATGCCAGGCTGTTGGGGAGCTCTCCTGCCTGAATGTTGCTGAGGTCAAAGGTTGGGAATCGTGTAGGATTCACAGGGAGAAAACAAAGGTTGCTTCCAGCTGTGACAGCCCTGTCAAGCAGTCCCAGTAAGTTCTGCTCCTTCAAAAACAAAACATGCTATTCCCATCTAAGTGTTACCAACAGGGAATGCTCCAAAATCACCCTCTGGAGAAAGAGACACAACCCAACAAGTAACAGGAACTTCTCTGAGAGAGTCTAATATCATTCTTTCTTTTCTTGCCATTTGGTTCCTTGATTGAACCTCATACAAAGGATCCTCTATGCCAAAATATGCTGCTCCTTTAACCCTTGTTCTGCAGTTCCTTACGGCAATTTCCCCCGTGGGCTTTTCCATTCACACTTCACTTACATTGACCTTGGTACTTCAGTTGCAAGTTTCTACACTGCAAAGTCTTGATGCATTCTGCAGTGCATTTTGCTGCACTGCAGCTGTAGAAATGCAATCAAGATCAGTAGAAAGCATCCCAAAACATGCCACATCAAGAAATGTGAATATCTAGAATTAATAAAAACTTATCTTTTGTTTGTGCCAATAGGGACAGATTTTCAAAAAGATATTCCAGATACATTTGAATTAAGCACAGAAGGGCTGAAACTCACTGACCTGTAAGTTACCCAAACACCATGGGTAACATGAAGGAAACACCAGATGAATGCCTTGTCAATGAAAGAAAAAGTACCACTCTGTAATACAGCAAGAAAGACAAACAATCTGACTTACAGAGTTCTTTGCAGAATGCAAATTGCTTAGAACTAACCCCTTCTACCATTACACCATTTCAACAGATCAGGCAACAACCTTTGTCTCTCAAGCCACCAGGTTCTTACAATCCAGCTTCCTGGCTCCCACCTTGAATCTTTCTAGAGAAATTACAGGAGAAACAACCAACCAACCACACTGAAGAGGGACTCGATGCATCTCTTCCAAGAGCAGTGTGGTATTGCCAGAGACAGGAGAGGGATGAGTGGGAGGATGGTCTCTCTGGCTTGGGGAGTGGGGCACACTTTGGATAGCAGAGCAACCTGGACTTACTCAAACATTTGGATGTGTTTAATTCACAGAGGCAAAAAACCTATGGCTGGATGCTAAGGCACAAATGGATAAATGGATGTTCAGGTAAGAACACATCCCAGGAATACTTCGCATGGGATAATTGATGCCACTGTGAGATCAAGCTGCCTTACAAAACAAAGCTTAGGCAAGTGCACCCCAAGAGATGCCTCAAAGCAAAGCAATGCTTAAACTATAATGAAAATATATTCTTTCTACATACTTTGCTCTCTTCCCCAAAATAATTGCTCAAACATAGACAAATACTTTATACCAACATGACAAAGTAAGCTGGACTTACTTTAGTCAAATTTGCTGATAAATACAGAAAGGTAAGGGCTTCTAAAACACATTTACACTTCTGTTGAGGAAAATATTTTCTCATTCAAATGGATATTTTAATGTCAGCACAAGTAAATACACCCCTGATGCATCATTACAGCAACTGCACTGCTTAAGAATGCAACTACAAGAATAAAGTAAAAAAATTATATTAGAAATATTAGGAAAAAAGTTAAGAAAATGTAGATATAATTTTCGCTGTACAAGCTGATAAAGTGCCAACATAAATGGGAAACCAGGGCTCACCTATTGAAAATAAAATAATATTCTCACAACAACTACCATCAGGCATGGTCATACCACTGGGTGTGAGCCATTGACTACACCTCTTGGAATGGCTGGCACCTGGAAGCAAGCCATCAGCAAGGTATCATCTTCACTGTTATTTCTTAAACTCTCAATGTCCCATCAACATGCAACAATATTATGAGAATGTTCCTTTCAAAACTTAAAAGCTGCATTAATTAATTTTCAAATCTAGATCACCAGTGTACCTCTTTAGCAGCACTGCCTGTATTACTGCAGCTAAATGATGCAAAAAAAAGTTTTATTAATTTAAACAGAGGTCCTACTTTGACCCCAAAAACATTAACATAAAAATATTTTTTTTCTAGCTGGTTTTACTTGCTTTATTAATTGAAGGCACAGAGGTAAGCAGGAAGTGGGATAAAACCATGCAGAAAGCAAGGCTCACTGAAGCTCGGTTATCGCAAATTAACCCAAATAACTCTCTCCGAAAAGCTGACTCACTTTTTATACAACAGAAATGCTGCTGGAACCATCTGAGCTCCCTTCAGGAAACCTGCTGACAGAGCACCACATGGAAAACACGAAAAAGCTGTACTGAAACAGCCTGATGACAAAGGAGCTGGCAACACAGGGGCAGCTGCAATCACCTGTGCCTGTAGGAGCTGTTAGAGAAATTCTGCAAACATTGGAGCTGACTCGCTTTTGTGAGTGTCACCAAAAATGAGGGACATCCTAAGGAAAGTTTCTTGAGGATGAAAATGGCCAGCACTGTCAAACACAGGACACTGGAAGAAATGGAGGCATTTCACACCAAAACAGAGGGAACTTGATTAACTGTGTAATGTCCTGAGGCTGTATGAACAGATCTCTGGCACACCTTGGTCTCAGTGCTCAGGAATTACACATGAAAGACCTGCACCAGCTGCTCAGAAGGTGAGTATTAGCTACCAGTGCAAAGCAGGTATGAAGATGCTTGTGCAAACTCTGTACTTCCAGTAGCACATGGAAATATGGATACAGAACAAAGCATTGATGAAATCTCCCCTGGAGCAGAGTATGATTTGAGCTGTCAAATACGTTCAAATATGACACAGTGATTATGGAAGACACCATGACTGATGCAGAAACCAGACTTTTCCAGGCTGCTCAGGGGGTTCTTTGCCTTCCTCCAGCAGCAGCACCAGTCACACTCACGACCGTGCAAGTGCAAGGTCTAAGGGCAGTTTTATTGGCAGTTTTCAGTCATGCTCTTAACTCTTTCCTTTTTGCAAGCACGCATAGCCTACGTGACTCTGGGGATCACATGTAAAATTGTCCACACAGCCAGTTTAAATTAGAGTTGGCTGGGAAGAAAAGAATAAACATAGATCTCATTCTCATTTACAGCTTTTATATTCCAACTTGACACTTGAAAATTTTTGCAACATTTTCAACCCTCATCTCTGAAGCATCAAGGACATGGCTCTCTCTAAATCCACCCAGAATTACTTGAACAGAGTTCTCAGGTGTCACTTTTACTTTTTTAACACCTAAGAGTGTTTAGCTCCCCCAAGGACAAGGAGCACCCACATCCACAAAATATTGCCTGAACTGACAGCAGAAACACTGAAATAAAGGCTTAGAAGTCTCCATTCACAGAGACACTTGGTAGACTACAGGTCTACAATTTTAGGTATCTAAACCCTAAACCAGAGTTGTGAGCTTCCGTGTCTTCTATTTCCTTCTTCCATCTCTTGTCCAAAAACTCAGTGCTGATTTTGGCTGTCAACACTACTAAAGCATGAAGACTGCACCCAAGAATGGGCACCACAGGGCAAAGGGTAAAATACAGAGGCAGCAGCTTCCACACTTACTATAAACCAGATTGCCAGAGATGTAAAAAGCCCAGCATGTAAACATGGAACTTTCAAAAGCACCAAGACCCTCAGAAGAGATAACACAGTAGGAAACAGGCACCCAATTTCCAAAGGCTGTCTTTCATTGCACAGAGGTCCAGCAGCCTGACCGTCTGAAAACCCCAGGACCTACATCCACTTTTAGGTACCTAAATGGAAATTTGGCTCCACATAAACACCACCTTTTCTGACCACTCTCATGCCAGCATTACTCTGTCCGTTCTCTTACATCCCTTGACTCGTGCTCATTTTTTCCATTTAAGCCATCTTAGAACAGCAAATCAAAGTATTCAGTATTTCAGCTCCCTACCCTCAGCCTGTTAATACAGACACAACGTATTTACAGTGTATTTCTAATACCGACATGTAACTGGAACACCAGCAGAGATGGTTGCTGTAAGGAAAAGATCACATTAAATATACTCTGCAAAGAACATAAAATCAGTGACATTTTGACCATCAGGCCTTGGGGAATGATCTGTACTCCCTGCTCACAGTGTGCAGGCTGGTGCTGGGCTGATGCTGAGCAGATGGCTGCAGAGCAGCTTTTGCTGGCTCTGAGCCATCATATTGTTTTTTTCCTTGCTCGTGAAGGTTGGTTATTTATTTATTACGGGGCCTTACACAGTTGTGATCAGGGCACGATGGAAACGCAAACGCACGAACAATAAGATGCTGTTTGCAGTTGTGAGGGGCTGTTCATGATCAAACTTTGATTTTCTGCTGCCAATTTTCCATTTACCACCTCTGGCCTAATAAAGCCTTCCCTCCAGCTTATTGTCTCTCCAGCTTACAACTGCTAATGAAATGCTCGAGTGTTTCCATGGGGGCTGATATCGATGTGTTTTTCCCAGAGTTTTCTTTCTTTACAAACAGCACCGAGGATGTCAGCAGAGCTCCTGCAACTATTTTTGCTAAGCACCAAGGTTAGGATCTCAAACTAATTGGCATAAAGATAGACGAGTCTTTAATTAAAGATCTGTAGCAGTGAAAGGGATTAAATACAGGTGCAGGATTATTAGACACTAACTTTCATACAATTGTTCAGAAGATACACTTTTAGTAACTAATAAGATGCCCATTTTTCCTTTACAAATCAGTTCCTCTAAAAATGGTACCTTTTATTTTAAACTCTTTCCCTACCACTAAGCTTCTCACAGATGCTCGTTTTGATGTTGCATTTGAGAAGAAAGCTAAACAAGAACCGAGTATGTGTGAACTAAAGTAGAAATAAACTCCATTTGACTCCAAACTAAGATCCACACAAATTATTCTGCACAGAATCAATAACCATTCTGCCTTTTGCATGCATAAAGAGGCCTAATCCCACACATAAAGGTGGCAATTACAAGACAATCATCAGACAGACTTCAGATCAGCCAGATGTCCAGAAATATATTGTTAATCTCAACTGTAGTTTTACCTCCAAAATTACTCTGTATCCTATCTTCTGCCCCCCATGCCTCATTTTTAAATCCTTCCATTATTCACTCCATAGCTTTTTATTATCCTCCCCTTAACTCAGTGTGATCAGTTAAGTTCCAGCAGATGAACACATTCTCCATATGAATCAGAAATCCAACATAGCCACAGTGCTGCCTAGTATTTACATGTAAAGTGGTAAATCTCATAAGAAGAAAATTAAAATGACATCAATTTATACTTTGCATTAAGTGGATCAGACATCTCCTCTCTCCCTTCCCCCGCTCCCTCCCAGCCCCCAAAGCTTAAATGACGACAGCAGTACCTAATCTTTTTTGCTGAAGGATGTTAACAGCACTGGGCTATGTGTTCTGCTCCTCTAAGTTTGTTGGTTATTAAATACTTTTTGTGCTTGGTTGCTTTCAGGCTTAGAGTAAAGTTAAAAATAAATGAATACAATGCAATTATTAATACTTGGTTCTGAACAAACTTTAAGCATTTAAGAGGCAGTGATGGGGCACAGTAAATGCACTCTATTTATTTATTTTATTTCAATTTAGAGGTGAAAGACAACAAAAATGCAACATTTCTAATGACTGACATAGCAGGGAAATGAAAGCTTAGGAATGCTCGGTGTAATTGACCTGCTTCTAAAAATATTTTGATCAAAACTAAACATGAAGCCACTCTCTTCACCCCATACAAACTTGCAAGTAAACCTGGTGCACTTTGCTCAAATGGCTTTCTCCTACAAAACCCCACATGAGTATTTTGAAGGCTTAAGGTCCTGCCTTGGTTCTGGACCCCAGCCTGAAAAACAAGAGGGTGTTTCCCATTTCACAGCCCAGGGCAGCAGAGAGATGAGACCCAGGTGAGGGCCAGGACAACCAGAGCCACCAAGCCAGACCTTGCAGAGCTGCAGTTTGGGCTGCCCCTGCTGGAAGGAATTGCCTTCTTCAGATCCTGCATGGTCCCTGAGCCAAAGAGATCTGACCAAGGCCTCTCATCCTGGGAAGTGGAGACTAAAATCAGGCTTTGGTGGGTCGAGTGAGCACATGATAGACCCAGCAGGTAAGGAGCTGCTCTAGGTGACTGAAGGTAAGAAACTGATGGTGCAGCCTTGGAAGAGAAGTGTTGAGGGTGCTCTTCCATCAGCCAGGGAATAAAAGACAACGGGCTCTATCCTTTCACTTTTTGGGGAAAGAAGGAGACAGAAGCAAGCAATGCATGATGAAGGCACAGCATGTGTGTGATGAGGAGCACAGTCACGTATCCAATACCAAGCAATTCCCCACCTCACACCAACCACTGGTACCTGCTGGCTCCCTGGAAGAGAAAGCAATACAATTTGCACACTGCTGAATAAATTCCTCATTTCCTTTCCCAGCTATCTCAAGCGACAGTCATTCCTCTTACTGTAGCAATGTGCATTAGGAGAATGAACATTACCCAAGGCAACTGGGTTAATTTTTTCTTTTGGAGGAGGAGGAGGAACTCACATCAGAGCAGCTAGCATGAGGCACACTGGCAAGAAGGTACAAAAGAGCTCCAGGGATGGCCAACAGGAAACTGATGACTAAAAGAGTGCCTCGAGAAGGCTTTGGGTTATTCTATGGAATGTAGTCCATGGCAGGAAGAAAGCAGAGGGAACAGGGCTTTAAATGAAGAAGGCAGGTCAGTACATGTTGCAGTGACACATACATGGACAGTCAGCTGTGCTGATAATCAATTATCCCTCTTACAGGTGCTGCTTTATATCAAATACCATCTGTAAGTCCTTTAAATTGTGGCAAAGCACATGGAGAAAGATGGGAACGACAGCAATGCATACCTCACAACACACTGGTATCACTCCAAAGTGAGGCACGGGCTGAGCTTGTCAGCTCCAAGCTCTGATTTCCCAGCAGACATCCAGGTCTCACACCACAGTTCCCATGGCTGAGAGTCACCACCAAAACCTCCAATTAGCAAGAATTCTTAATGCAGCATAACTTGACAAAATAACAGTGGGTGAAATCCAGTTGTTACTGGATCAAAATACATCTTTTCAGACAATGAGGTAAGCATGTTCATGGCCAGAATGGCGTTTGCATTTTGTCACAGAAACATGGCAACACAATGTGGTTTTCCTGGATGGACTTTTGCAGCCATGATCAAGTTTTGTTTCTCTTCTTCAGTGGAGAGGAGTAATTCAAGCTTTCTCCACAAGCTCCTCTTTCATGCCTGAACTGAATTTTCTGAAAGCTACACCTATGCAGCATCTCTTCTTAGGAAACTTAAGGAAAGCATCCTTAAGAAAAGTGTCATTTTCATACTCTTCTTCCTTGCAAGGATAAGCCCACACCACTGCTCCAGCAGGTCACCATGGGCTGACCACAGACAACTCTGTCCATGCAGCATTGTCATCCCAAATTTTTTCCTAGCACATCATTAGTAACTCAAATGTTTTTCTGGAGGCCTTTCCCTCTCTGTTTTCTTTTATTCTCAGTTTCCTCCCACTGGCATCCAAGTGTCCTGGATACATCACCTGGAAAAGGACCCACTGTCATGGTGACAGCAAAGTAAATTCTGGGTTCCCATCCCTTGTGCATTTGTGGACTGGATTTTCTGCAGCTCTCAAACAGCCAGCCTGGCTGGGCTGGTGGGGGCACTACTGCATGAGCATCACCATGTGACGTGAACCATCCACTTCCACTCGAAATAACTCTGCCAGCAAGGAGCAAAGTAAATAGAGACTGACAAGACAGAAAAAAAAAATAGGACGAGTGATGGAGTAAGACAGCAAATGAAAAGATGGAAGGAAATGACACAGCAAACATGGCTACAATGTTCCTATTGTTCTTTTACAGCCCATCTGTGAAGCCCTACATGCTTTACTGGTGCAGCTCTTTGTAGAAGGAGATGCTAGGAAAAATCAATCGCTGTTATGCAAATGATTCCTGCTGTAACTACAACCGGGTAATATCCTTGTTACACCTTTAACCTGCCCCTGCTTTACTGTGAACCAGTAAAACAGAGAAAATTCTAGGAGGTGAGATCACAAGTGTATCAAACAGACCTCTGCCAAAAAAATACACAAAGCCTGTGGCCCTCTAAAAACAGTGATCTGGTTTATGGCCTTCAATGCCTCGTAGATTATACACACAATTGATAATGCACATTTACGATGGCTGAGTGACCATTTTGTCCTTAGACACTTGCACATGATGCTTACACTGTCATCCTGTGGTGGTTTGACATCTTCTAACCCCTCTTGAATTCCAAACACCAACAGATAACTTAATATAGCCATTTGGCTCTTAAATTTATGTCCAAATTTCTAGCAGTCAGTGATGGATGCACAGCAACCTGTAACCTGCAAGCCAGTCTTGCTGAAGAAGGCTTTCCCATGGCAGTCTCCTCACCAGCTGGTCCAGCCACGAGGCACAGAAAACAGTCCAGGAATCTGCACAAGCCCTGCTAAGCCTGTGCCCAGACCAGAGGTCTGTCACACCTGGTGTCCCCTCCATCTGGGCTGGCTGGGAGGTGGCAGGCAGAGCTCAGAAATCAGCACGTGGGGTGGCCCAGGGGCCTTGCTCTGCCCACCCATTCGTCCCTCAGCCTCTGCTGTCACAGGAGGCTGCACAGAGCCACGAGGCAATTAAAATAACAGCGTTTCGTTTGGGCATGTTCAAAGCACTGTGCAAATAGAGGGATTAATTAATCCCCACAACAGCAGTGCAAGGTAAGCACCGCTCTCCAGATGGAGAGAAAAATGACAGAGGCGGTGCAGAAAAGCCAAGAATAAAATGCAGGTCTGTGCGCCTTGTCAGACTTGATTTCAGTCCCTCGGGCCACAAAGCAAAACATTTGCCTTTAAAGGGGAGTGATTTACGATGATCTGGATCTCAACCTTGACCTACTTTAACAATTATAACCAGACAGGAAAAAAATCTCTCTCAAATGTTAAATGAAGGTTTTAAATCAAGTTCATCTATTCCAATGCATTTTCTGTACAGAAGGAAGCAGCAAACCCCTCCTGGCTCGATGGTGGCAAGCTCCTGAGCTCAGTTACCCCAGAGTGATGCTAAAAGGCAGCAGTGGTGGGATGTTTCCACAAACAAGCTGAGCTACTGGCTCCCAAGCCATACCTTGTGTGTGACAGGAAGCACAGAGCTGTCCTGCTGCTATTTAGACCCAGTTGCTAAATTGCAGCAAATGCAGCTGAAATACACAAAATCAGTACTTTTGTGCAGAAGTGCCTGATGTAACTACCCTGGGGTGCTACACAATACTGAAGTGCCACGAAACAGCCCCTCTGCTGAGGTGTGGGCTGCACTGCAGGATTTGGAGCCACTGCACTGCATGAAACCTTCAGCACACCGAGTTTATTTCACTTTCACACAAAAGCCAGCTGTCAGGAAGGAGAGGAGAAACCACTCTTTGCCACGCAGAGGAGAAGTAGTTGATGTGAAGGGGACACCATTGTCCAAGGCAGGAGGTAGAGTCCCCTGGGTTCACTGCAAACCCAAGATCTTTGCACTCTCTCCTTCCCCACAAAAGGACTGAGCAGACTTTCATGTGATCACTCATTCTCTGGTGAGCAGGAAATTATTGCTATGTAGGTTAAGATTCAGTCATCTTGAACACAAAAGATTGCAGAGTGCAGTTTTATTGCTTGGGAGATGCTGTGGCAGTTCAGAGGCTCACATTGTCCCTTAATGCTGCCTCTGCCACCAACCAAGAGCCTCCCCTTGACTCCTCATTCAAAACATCCGAGCATTTAAGCATCTAATCAAGTCTAACTCATTCCCAGTGGGAAAACACGTATGGTAAATATTTTACCCGATAAGCTGTAGTGGACTTGGGTATAATTCAGACTAGAAACATCCTTGCAAAATGCAGGCTTTAATTTTTAGAGCCTTTGTTTCCTACAGCATGGGATGGCACACCGACACCACGAACAAGGAAGAAACAACTCTGTAACAGTCTACCTAGAACAAGGTTCTGATATTACCACCAAAGTCCCTGTGGAAAATAATTCCAAAATAATGGACTGAACTCATGGTTTTACCAATGACAGGACAAAGGGGGAAGGAAGCACTAATTTGGGCACCTTCCTATGGCATGATCTCTGTTAAAACTTTACAGAGCAAAGGATGGGGATAATAAGCTCAAGGTGTCCTGATGTTGCTCTCTTTTTTTGCCCTGACACCTTTCTCTGGAGCTCTCACTCCTTTTGGTCACAGCCTGGCTCCATCAGCCAGAGCCCTCCAAGGGCTGCCCTTCAAGATAAGGTGCTTGGTTCAGAGGCACTATATCTCCTATCGTGCTGGAGCATTTTTGCTCTCTCCAAAACATCCCCCGTGATTTTGGAAGGCTGGGACTTCACAGGTCTTTCAGTGGGACAGTCACACACATCAGGTCTCTGGTGAAATTCAGGCTTCCACAGAGCTGTCCCATCTGCTGAACAAAGCCAGTGTTTTCTGAAGTCTCTTCTGTGCGGAGTCCAGCCCTGCAATGCTGATGGACATAAACCTTGGCACTTGCCCCAGGCTTTTTTTGGGGGCAGCCAGCAGCTGCTGTTCCTGTTCTGCCCTCCCTTCCAACACTGAAAGCTGGGATGTGTGGCCATCTACTCACGGAGTTGTGGAGATAAACAAACGGCAACTGTGCCTGAGAGGCAGAGCTGGGAAACCTCTTAGACAAAATCCAGGATGGAGGGGCTTTGGAACAAGCAAAGAATAAACCCCAAAAAACGAGGAAGAGAATAAAGAGAAGATACTTTCAGCTGTTAGCTGATTAAATTGCCAGAGAAAGACGGGACAAGCTGCTGGTAATTCCAGGCCATGTAAAAGAACTGCCAAGATGGCACAGAGTGCAAAACCAGGAGAGATGGTGGAAAAGCCCCTTCTGGAACACAGCACTACTCACTGCACAGGTAAGAAGCTGTGGGGATTGCACTTCCCAGTATTAGCTGTCTGGTTTCTTATCTTGGCACTGGAGATTGGAGAGGAAAAGAAACATGGATTTTCAGGCACTCTACCTAAAATTGGAACAGGAGCCCAATCTGCAGTGTGCCGAACAAAATTAATCACTATCACTTTACATTCCCACCAAGGTCTCACTGCTCCTACCCAGAGAGGAGGCAAAAACAGGTATTACAAAACAAACCATTACAGGGCAAGCCACCCTTCCCTATTAGCAATGCTTTATCCATCTATTCCTCCTAGTGGTCTTCACAGAAAAACCTTATTTCTAAGTGACACAGAACTTCAGTACCAGGGAGAAGTTCACTGACACCTTCTCAGCAGCCACACACAAACCCCAAGCCCCTGAGCTGGAATTGCAGTGAGCTCATGCATTGAAATCCCAGAATATCCTGAGCTGGAAGGGACCCAAAAGGATCATCAAATCTTACTCTTAAGTTTTGTTGCATCTGCCCCATGAACATGTGCATTTACTGCCCATTCTGCTTGTTTTATCTTCATTTTTGTCTCTACTCAGCACTTAAGAAGGGGAGGAAAGGAAAGGAATAGAAAAGAGTCAGTTATTTCTAGCAAAAGTGTATTTCTTTCTAGCTCAGAATGCAGCATAATTTTGTTTCCAGACTTGGCCATTTTCTCAAAGCTAATCAGCAAACTCTAACTCATTTGGGGAATTAAGTGTTAGAGCAAGAAAATATCAAAGAGCCAGCCAACGGCATTCAGCTCTTCTGCAGCATTTGCTACCATCAACCTCTTCCTCTCCAAGCATCAAAGCAGTCCTTAGCGAAATTTCACTGGCAACATTTTAAAACGGAATGCACCATGTTAATGCAAGCTTTTAATTTAATTTCTAACATTATATATGTATATATATAAACACCCACGATTTATTGGAAGGTCTGGCCTGTTCAAAATCCTTCCTTAGAGAAGTGTTCTTCCTCGGGGGAAAACAACTCCAAAATACAATGCCAACAGCTAAGCTAGTTTCTTTTCCAACACAGCTACTGAAGCTTCAAAATCTAATGTCGGAGCTACTCTCTTGGCAAAATTTTAAGCAATTAACTGCATTACCTGGTGCTGCCACGAGATGTCAGGGAGCAATAGAGAAAAATTAGTGGTAGCTGCCCTAAATCACGGAGCTGGCATTGTAAAGGGGAGGTGACAGTCACCCGGCCGTGGCAGCTCTGACAGGGATGTCCACATGATTCTACCCCTATTTACTGCAACTGTCTTATCACACCGTGGTATCTCACATGCAGGGAGTCTTCTTTCAAATAAACACCCCCAGGTTTTGAGAGCGTCGTCGGGGGACGGAAGGAAAAAAGAAGAAAATCAAGCTTGGTTTTCTGAAGCTGGAAATTCAAAAGAAAAACCCTAAGGTAATGTAACAGCATTATGTAGGTCTTAAAGGCACACGGCTCAGAAACACCCGGCTTCCAGCACTAAGATCAGCCCTGCTTTGTGCACATGTAACAATATTTTTACATGTACTGCTATCTTCTCCCTTTTAATTATCGTGCTGTTGGCAGCAAAATTTTACACATTTTGTTCAGAATCCCCACCCTCTCCAAATCCTGCTTCAGTGATGAATAAAGTGCAGAAGGATGCATTAGAGGCTCTATAGCAGACACACTGTTCCTGCCAAAATTGAAGAGTCCCTTCAAGTGACTCTGTGGCAGAGTCTGAGAGCAGGAATTGGAATATGTGATGGGGAAGAAGGGCATACAAGGTGACTGCAGCATGAGTTTGAAACCGTGGATTGTTCACAGGTGGTAAAGCCACAATTGGGCTTGGATGGCAAGCTAGAAATGTTAAAAAAGAGCTACCCTGTATCATCCATATGTCACCTTTCTGGAAATGCATCAGACGGCTCTTCAAATCCTACCACAGCTATTTTTTTGTATCCCTTCAATATGATGGATACAAGGCTTGGAGCATGCTGAAGTCTGTTACATGATGTAGAACACTTACACTTTCCTGTACAGAGAGTAAGAATGCTAAAAATTGGTACCTTGGGTCCTTTCCAAAGCAAGGTGGAAGTGCTACAAGTCCCAAGGGAAGGGAAAAATTCCTACTTCTCTTGCAGTGCAAATCTTGTTGAGGAGCAGCCCAAGAACACGATCAAAGCCATGGCTGTTTAAATTGCACCTTTGACTCACTTCAGGCAGAGAAACTTGGAGGTCCAGACGAGAAAAATGTTTCTGTGCCAGATTGAGTGACTGAAAAACACGTGTAAAGCTTTAAGACATTCAAGGCTGAAACAGGGCTGGAAGTGCTGATCAGGTGAGGAGAGGGAAGCCTGGCAAAGCAGCCAATAGCATATGGCAAATTAATTATTTTTGTAGGAGTTCTGCATGTATGATTTTATACATTGCATTCAATGAATATACATACACATCGACATCCAAGTACAAAAAACCTATGGAGCCGTGTTTTGAAGGGGAAATCTGCCAGCCCTTAGGGCTTGGATCAGAGGGCAACTCCTCAGGAAGCTTGTCCCAGGACCCGGGTGATACGTGAAGAGGACCAGCAGCTGGGAGCACAGCTGATGCCCTGGAAACCTGGGAGCAGATGGGAGCTGGAAGGATGGATGTCAGCAGGGGAGCGGCGTGGGGAGCACTTTGTTCCGGATGCTTCGTGCTGAACGTAGGAGATTATCGGTTCTGTGAGCAGCAGATAGATGGCAACAGCTCCAGCCACAGTGGATGCTCTGCTCCCCGTCGTAATCCCTCTCCCAGGTGATGAGAGCAGCAGACCCAACGCTTTCCCTTCCCCTCTGGAGCACGGCACAGTACGGAGTACAAGGTAAACAGAGCATCAACAAATTGGTTTGTGCCAGCCTCGGCATAAAACACTCGGTACACACAGCATACGACGCAGCCTAATGAAAATCGCTTCGGAGGGCTTGGGTTCCAAATGTCTCAACGAGGAGATGTTCCCATCCTTCTGTAAAGCCAGAACACTGAGGAAATCCCACGACACTGAAGGGCAGTTCTGCTTGCTGTGGTGGGTCTGGCTGTTGCATGCTATAAATACAGCCACTGAGGCTGGGTATTAGTCAGGCAGCAGACACTTCTGGCATCACACACGGCAAGCAGTGCTGCCTCCTAAAAATTCCTTCAGGTTATGGCAGCTTGGGTGTGAAGCAGGTCCTGAGGATTAGTCGTGTTATCTGATGCCAAATGCTTTTTAGAGCTATCTTTTGTACCAAACAAATTCGTTCTATAAACAACACTTGAAAAATCTCCCCAAATGTACTTGCATCCTTACTTATTTAGAAATCAGTGAGTAATTAATGAAAGAGGGCAGACAAAGGGAAGAGATGGGTACAAACAAGGTGCCTAGGATTGTAACATATGTATGGATTTGAAGAAAAAACTTTTGACTTTGAAAGATAAGACCACACAGTTATCTTAAAGTCTTATGATGTCATTTCACTCTTCCAAATGCACATCAGCAACCACAGGAAAGATCAGTGGTTCAGAGCCTCACCACAGAGATCCAGGCACAGACCTGCTGAGTTTGCTGTGGGCTTTTTCACATAAATGGCTTTACCCTTGCATAGGAGAGCAGGAGGCTGCATGAAGGCATCAGATGAGACGCCATGCAAACCCATAACTTGAATTAAAGGCAAACCCTGGAAAGCTGTGCTCCAAGGGCTGATCACAGCTGCAAAGGAAGGCTGTCAGGGCACAACCCAAGTCCTTCAATAAGAAAACTTGAATTTATTTGATAGATTGAGTAAAAAAACACTCTTAAAAAAAAAAAGCCCCCAAGTCTGTTAGCGCCCAGTATACTTCCAGACACTGTTTGTCCACCTCTCTAGCAAAATGCAGGGCAGGCTGACCGTGCCCTGCAACTGCAGACACCAAAAGGAGTTCATGTTTCCAGCTCTTACTGTCAGCATTTGAGTTTGATAGAATCAGGTCAAAACCAGTCTCGCTCAGTCTGACGTAATGCAGACTTCTGGATCCTACCCCACTCACCAAGATGTGAGACCTCATTCTCCCTTCCCACAGTCAAGCTCTTAAAAACTGCCAGAGAAGTGCTTGTGCTGTAGATTGACATACCAGCAAAAAACCCTCAAATGTTAGGTACAGAGATCATTTTCAGAGCGGAGAAGCACATTTCCTATCACCACAGAGCAAAATAATGGAAATGGATGATGTGCCAGAACAGGCAGGTACCTTAACTTAGAACCATTTAAGTTAACTGCACTCCCAAAGTCTATTAAAAGCCAGTACAAATCCTGACGTACTGGCTTATCATGTTGTAAATAAAAATAGAGTAAACAGAGTGTGGTATCCTCCTTTCCTAGCTTTGGCTCCTACAGAAGCATTTGGTGGTGTGCACTGTCACAATCTCTTCTCCATCCTCCTTCTCAGGTAGATTATGCAAGTCAGAAGGTCAGGGGGATACATAATTTTGCCCATCCATCAGTGCTGAGAGCAATCTTAGCTAAAAAAGACCCAGGATCTTCCGACATAATGAAATGCCTTCAGAAAACAGAACTTCAAACCCGTGAGGGTTCCTGTATTCCCAAGTGGTTCAAGCAGAGTGGGCTAACATGGTAAGGACATGGGTTAAAGGAATGCACTGAGACCATCTCCAGAAATGGATCTGCACATATTCCAATCAGTGAGGCCTTTTAATTGACGAAAGCTTCCTGTAAATTGAAGGGGCTGCACAGAAACATCAATAAGGCCTATTAATGCTTCAGCACATCTCCTAGAATTTACTCGGGGAACGCAAAGACCAATCCAATCCTGAATTACAAAAATAAAGCCGCCAATCAGCCTGAAATCCAGGTGGAAAAAGTCAGCTGGCTTTGGCACCGGGAAAACACAGCCATTAAAGCCCGAGCGCCGCAGCCCCGCGCGTGTGCCGCTCCCGTCAGTCTGAATCCCTGTGACAGCAGCGAGCGGCTGCTGATTGCCACCCGCTAATTATAGCGCTGGGCTCACGGCAGGGCGGCCGCTGCTGGCTGCTGGGGCGGTGTGAAGGCAGCAGCTCCGTGACACATTCACCAGCAGCTCTCCAAAAATGACCCGCTCCCGCCCGCCCCCGTCTCACAGCCACCGTGTAATTGCCGGCGCGCTGGGGGCGGCGCGGGAGCCACCACAGCGCTGGAGTGTTGGCCCACCACAGCCCCTCCAGCCCCACGTCCTCGCAGCTGTGCTGCACTGACAGGAGCACCTGGCCCTTCCTGGTGTACGAAAGCTCAGGGGAAGACCTTACAGCATGGGGAAAGGGATTTATATTCCAACTCACTCCAGATCTGGGGAATCTTTCGGAACAAGTGGAGCCAGGGCACCTGGGGCCTGCAGCGGTTTCCACAGGAAGGCAGGTGACCCGAGAGCAGCTCAGCTACCAGGCTGCACCCACTTCCCCGGGGCACCGGCCACGAAACAATAACTGCTGCACATTTATTCTCCAATCCCCACTGTTTCCCAAGAATGAGAAGCAAAATAAAGCTGGGAGGTTATTCCTCAAATGTTTTCCTTGACCTGGAGAAAGCAACAGCTTGCTACGGACTTCCTGCTGGCCTGCCCTCGGTCAAAGCAGCCGAAAGGGCTGCTGCACGTATTTCCATCTCAGAGTTGTTTACAGAGTTTTGTCCTTCCCTCAGGCACTTTCCTTCCCAGTATTAGCAGCGATGTGTGAAGATACTTTGGTATCAGTACCCTTTTCCTGGAGGTGTTCCAGTCCACCAGCCCCAACGAGAGCTCTGAAGGGCAGCATTAGCCCAGCCTCTGAATTTGTCATCCTGTACAGATCTCCCAGGTTCCTTCCCATACAGAACCAGACAACAAGGCACACACGGATTTGCAGTTTGACTCTGCCGGAGTATCTCTGTAAGACTCATATTTAACAAGAAGACTGTTTTCCCTGTACTTGTGATAAGCAGGCAACCAAAATGATGCCACGCAACCTTAAACATTAAAGACTGCAGAACAAGACAATTCTAAAGAGATACTTAACATAAAATCAGTGCTAAGTAGATGGGAAAACAGGGATGAGGAAGGAATGAAAAATAAAGCCAGCAAGATAGCGCATCTTAGTTACTTTTCTATCCACGCAAGCTGCCTCTCTTGGAATCAATTCTAGTTGCACCTAAACTAAATCTGATCAAAGTTGCTGTAATAATTTGTATACTTAAAGTATCAACTCATCAGTAAGAATGAAACACAGTCAGCTCATCAAATGCTTCTCATTATTACAGTCTTTCACAGCAGGAGCCTGCATCTCCCATCTCTGCAGACATCTGCTGTGATCATCAGAAACCCAGAGAGAAAGTGGCACGAAGACTCTCTTCTCAGGATTATTTCAGTTTGAGCACTTGTCGGTGCCACACTCCCCATCTCCATTCTCCCCAGCTGTCGCACATGGAGAAGTGCAAAAGTACTATGAAAAGAACCTCCTGCAAAACCCACACACTGGCAAGGGATTTGGGGACCTACATAGCACTTGAACCTACGTTTGCCTTCAGTCTGTGAAATAATTTAGCTTTCAAGTCTATGAGGCCTTTTAATATGGGAGCTTTCGATGCCAATCTTCCTGAATGCCAGCACCTAGCTACCTGTTTTTGAACATTTAAAGCCAGGAGTATGGCCATTCCAATGTCTGCTGCTTCCTCAGCTTCCACAATCCTTATGTTTATGACTGATTTACACTTCTCTGCATGATTTTTATCTCATATGAAGATTTTCATGTGAGGAACCTGCACTTACACTGCCATTGTTTTGGACAATCACTTGCTGTTGCAACTTGACTATAATCAAACTGAAGAGGAGAGAGTATATTAGCAGCCCATGAGTTTTCACTTCTGCAGGAAAGCTCCAGATACCTCTGTACAAAAATATTTTTATAGTTTTTACTTCATGTATAGCCACATTTCTTTGGATGCTGCATTCACAGATGTTCCCATAAGCAACCAAGGAAGCACAGTTGTGATGAAACCAACAACAAATGGAGTAGCCACATGGGTTTCATTAATGGAACATTGTAAAGGCAAAAAGAGATGTCAAGGAGGTTTCCTCCTTTTTTTTCTTGCTCTTGTTTCTGTTCTCCACTAACATTAGTGAAGGAGAGGAAGAAGTAGAGGACATGCTTATTAAAATTTGCAGCACACAAGTCTGGAGGGAACGCAATTACACCAGAGGACACGATTATGTGAGATTATTTCATCATTTGAAGACATGCTTTGAAATTCAACACGGCCACGAGTATAGTTACTACAGGCACACAGGAGCAACCAACTGTACAAAGAGAGGTTGGGGAAAACTGCTCAGGCTGCTCAGCAACAGCTCTTCAGAGGAAGATTTGGGGTGTAGCAGACTGAAAGAGGAACATGCCTTGGTGAAGTCATACTGTTACGAAAGCTGAACGAGCTGGGATTAATAAATACAGGAGCCCACATCACCTACATTATAAATCATTCTTCTGCTCTGCTCAGCTTTGTAACTCCTTGGATGAAGTATTATCTCCCACACTGAGTACTTTAAGTAAATAAAAGGGGACCAAAGGAAGAGAGCTCAAAAATAGGAAAAACATCTAGAAAATAGGACTTGTCAGGAGGCGTCACAGAAAATTGCATTGTTTTTATCTGGTGAGGAGAATGCTATGAGCAGGGTGATAATGGACTGCTATGTACATAGAAACATGCTACAAAAGTCAATAGAATGATCTGTTCTCCATAACCACGGCAGATAAGGAGTAATGGGCTGAAACTGCAGCAAGAATGACTCAGATCAAACATTATGAAAACTACATATAATGATAACAAAGCACAGGAATAGATTTTATTCAGAGTTCTTCAAACACAGGGTAAATTAACAGCAGTGATGCATCACTGAAGCATTGCTGATCATACTCAGGAGCAGGGAGAAGACCTTGGCAATTTCTTGGCATTCTCCCTCCAACCCATTTTTCTTAGTTTTCCATGATCTCTGTAAGCACTAAAAGCTACAACAATTTTATAACCATAAGAGCTACAGCAAACCTCAGTGAAGTTCACATGCATTAAGTACCTCATTAATACCAACAATTAAGTGACAAATGGTTTGTGCTGTCTGGTAAATGTGATGGCAGGGAAGTGCCTTTTCCTAAGGACATGATTCAGCTGGCATAGGATTAGCAGAAGAAGAGAAATTTCAGCCACATACCACTCTCAGCCCCCAGCAGAGCCAACAGAGGCAAATTCCCATGGTCAACACCTACTTTGGGACAAAGGCTGTGACAGGGATGTGCTCTGTGCTGGCTGGGCAGGCACCCTCAGGGCTAGCTCAGGGCTTGGCTGGAACTGTGGGATTTCTTGAATAGGTAATACAGTAGGATTTGAATGCCCCTCACTCAGAAACCCATGCTGACACTTCCAGAGACTTCCTGAGCAGTGCAGCCAGAGAAAATGCTGCACAGCACCGGCACATGAGGTCTCAGATGGATTTTACATTTCTCTTGTCAAAAGATTTTGGCTATAACCTTTACTACACAAGGGAGCAGAGCATCCCAACATGCTTCAGGGCTCTCATTGATGTTATTCCATACGGGACGTCAGAATATTTTTAGAGAAACTCTCCTTTGAAAGATGTACCACTAGCCCTGGATCCAGAAACTTTTTTCTTTTTTTTTTAAAGACACAACTTGTGAAGCTACCAGACAGGAACAGCTCATGTAGTATCCTCACTGAAACATCAGGCTTAGCTTCTTGAAAGCAAGAAAAACGTAACCTTTCAGATCACATTTCAGGTTTGGGGTCTGCCCATTTGCACTGGGCTTTCTCCTGGTGGAACACGGCCTCTCTGGAAAACATTACAAAGCCAGGGTAGTGCTGTCCCACAGTTCCTGGGCCTTTTGCATGGTACAGGAATTGTTTTCTTAACACCCCAGCATTCATTCCAGCCCCCTTGGGGCCGGGAGGGCGAGGAAGGCATACACAATTCCCCTACTGTGGAGCACAGAGATAATTTCTTCTAATTAGAGAACTCTAAATATTTGGAAGTCAGCATCCACTATTATTCTGGAAACTTCACACGGCAATAGAAGAGGGGTTGATTCTGGCAAAATTTCTTCATAGCAAAAGAGCATTATCAGGGATGAACAGAGACATTTTTCTGTTTTTCAGTGCAGTAATGCCAACAGATACATTACAGCCAGTCAGACAACTCAGCTATCTCTAAGGGGGAAGAAGGGCAAACTTTTAAATGTGAAAATCCCAAATGGATTGCATTCAGATATCCCGCCTCCTCTCACAGATGAGCCTGTGAAAAAGATTTCCGATAAAAATGGCACAGAACATCAACTGAAAAATAACCATGAATTCATATTCAGCTGTGCCTTTCAGATGCCAATACAACTTATCTGACTTCTCTTTCCTGAAATGGCTTTGGGAGAAAGGAACAGAGAAAGAAGAAAAAAGAGAAAAGGGAAAAAAAAAATTGTCCTGGAATTGACTTTGGGAACAAATGCTATGTCAGCTGGAAGAAAGCCAAACTTGAGTTGAAATAGCACTTTGCTATATTCAACTCTACAGATTTTTCTGACTGGAGATGGCTCCACTCAAGGACATTGCCATAATAATTGGGAACATGCTGACATCTGCATCAGAGGCTCAGTCTAGTCAGAAGCTGAAGTATGAGAAAGAGGCAGTGATATCACCCTTAAGGATCTACAAAGTTTGCAGTCAGGACAGCATTTTGGGGAAGGTTGCCTGTTTAATGTCTTCCTAAGCTTGCTGAAAATATCGGGGAACAGAAAGCTGATCCTTTACTCAAACACTTGTCTCAGAGCAAACCCAAGCTACCCACTTCACTTGATTAAAATGTAGTTAATTCACAGGCTTTGCTCAGGGAGTACCACAGACTATATTTGTTGGCCTGTTGCTGGGACAGGGTGATTCCTTCCCGTGTTTATCAATTTTGCACAGGTCTAGTTACGGTTGAAAGATTAACTTTCAAATAGCAAAATTCCTATATGAGAGAAAACCATAAGGCCTAACAAATAACAATTTGAGTCATGCTCTCTTCTTGCCATCAATTTGCAAAGTGTTGGGAGCAGCAGATAGAAGATGCAAAACAGAGATGATGCACAGATTTGTGAGAAATTACTCATCAATCCAAACCCCAATATGCAGCAGGGCCAAGAGGAATTTAATTTCAAATGAAAAATGTCCAGTCACCAGCACATAAAATTGCTTCACAAGAAGTGACATTTCCAGTTGCAGACTGTGTTCTGCTTAGACACATAAAATCCATTGTATTCCTCTTCCCCTTGGTATGCAGTGCACACATGAATGAGAATTGCTGCTGCAGAAGCTCATTTGCTCTCAGGGTAGCAGGTGATCACATTCCTCCTAATTATGTAAGAAAATTCCACTGACATGGTGATTGTTGCGACAAGAACAAATGTGTAGTGCATGGGAACAACAGTGCTTTGGGACTGCACAGATCACCCTGCTCTGTTCAGAGGATGCTGGGACCTCTCTTTCTGATACTCAGTTCCAAATGCATCAGGCACCAAACAGGCCCAGCTGCTATTTCTGCCTTGCCTCACTTGCTGTGATGTGGCTTCCTTTCAGTTTGCTTCCCTGCATCCATCACTGATGAAGGAGAAGAGGTAACAGGATTTACTGCGTGGTTGTTCTATCTCTGTGTACAGGATCCACATTCCCACTAGGGTACAAGAAATACAAGAAATAACTGTCTCACTGTTATTTTTCTCTTAGTTTTGAAATTAGGAGGCACTTCTATTTATTTATAGCCCAGGAAGATAAGGATTTGCTCTGCCATCACGTGTGTTGGTTTAGCATGGCTTCAGGATATGGTATTTGCTGAATTTGTTTGGACTTTCTTTTGGTTACCAGGCCTTCATCCAAAATGCTCTTTAAGTAGAAAAATTTACTCTTTTCCTAATACTGGCAGACACATAGGCAATATCCTGCAGCACCCACCATACCAACAGCTGATGAAACTCAAGAAGAAAGCAAGACTTTGCTTCCAGCACGTACCAAAAGAACCAGGGAAGTGGGATGGAGAAAACCATTTTCTTTAGGAATATACCCAGGGGTTTGCAACTGACCCTGACTCTACCTGTGACTGCCTAAATCTAGAATTTTTAGATCTTTGTCTTCCAGGACAAGCGGGCAGACAGTGGGAGGCTCAGAGAAAAATAATAGTACAGTACAAGAAATGGGCATCTTCATTCAAGTCATGGCACTCCCTGGGATACCAAGGCAGGAGCTGCTTTGTCCTGTTCCTGACTTGGCTCACACAAATGGTCAGGCACTCGCCCTGGCCAGTGTCCAGCAACCTCCTCCTGATCTTCATTTTCCTCACTTGAAAGAGTTTGGCACTACGTGAGTTTAAGTGCAGAGAGGGTTTGTAGGCAGCCATGCAGATGACCCTGAAGCAATCAAAACCAGCCACGAACCTGTCCTCAGCAAACCACATTTGCTCTTGCGATGTTACATTTTCTTTGCCGTCTCCATCAGGGGCTGATTCGACCTGACATATGACCTGCAATCCTCACAAAATTGCCTTTTCTCTGTTCTGCGTTTTCCTTTCAGGGTGACTGTTTGATCTCACCTTTACACAGGAGTCTCCAAGGGCAGAGGGCAAAAGGGAACTGCGGGAAGGATGGAGGAGAGAAAAGTCACACCAGCATGTGGACAGCAGCACAGACTGCAGCCGACAGCAGAACAGTCAGACCTTTCTCTCGCTGGTGGGGACAACTCACGTGGCAGAAGGTGAAAGTTGGTGCTGTTAAACTTTACATTAATCACTGGCTGCTGGGAGAGGAGCTGGAGTAGCCTGGCCCTGACAGCGTGGAGCACAAGGAAATAGTCAAGGGCACTGGTCTCTCCTGCCACGGGGATGTGCTGCATCAGCAGTCCCAAAAACGGGACCGTGGCACAGCAGACTTGGAAACTGCTGCAGTTAAAAGCAAGGAAGGATGTAAAATGACAGGATGTAAAAACCAGCACTCATCACTTCCCAGAAAACCACAGAGCAAACCCAGGAGATCTTGAACAGGAAGGTGCTCAAGAACTTGGTAACAAAATTACCTCGTGTTGTTCGAACGTCTTTCCCTCTCCCCGAAGGCTGCTGTCTCACCAGCAGAGCAGGCGAGGACACTGCTCTTGTCTGCACATCCCCTCAGCACTGAGGATGCATCGCTGCATCATTTTGGGAGAAACACTGCATCAGCATGTCAGGTCTCAAACAAGCAGCCTTTTTGATTCAGAGCAAAACCAGCCTTTTTGGCTTAAAACAACAGCACTTTGGGAGCTTCTCATTCACGGGTTTCCGAGAGCATGTGCCATTCCCTAAAAAGCTGAGCTGGCTACTGCTTCAGAGGCAGCTCTGCACAGGCCATACTCCCACAATGTACTTCACATTTCTCTGCCCACACCAAACCCCCCTCTCAGCTTGGAAGAGGGCAGGCACTAGATGCTCTCAATGCAGCTCTCTGTTTCCTAATGCAGCATTTCACAGCCAAAAACAAACCAGCCCCAAACAACTCACTGGTTTATAGGTACTGCACATCCTATCTGTTTCATCATCTAAAGCCCAGCTCCGTGCTGCAGAAATAGTTACACCTTGAAAGAGGAAGGTTCGCTGGGGTAAAGAAGTGCAAAGGAAAATTAAGGAGGGCAGGGGCTCTCATAAGGAAAGCACTCTGGCACGTCTCCTCCTCGGTGGCTTGGCCCCCTGAGCAGAATACAAATGAAGAGCATCACTGACAAGCCAGTCTAACATCTCAGTCCCCTTCACAAGCCTTCCATTCGGCTCACGGCACAGAGACAGTGCAGGCATTGTCACAAATACACTGCGCACAAACAGACTGAGAGGGAGGCCCACAGACAAACATCACCCTATTGAGACTGAACACAGCCTTAAAAATATACTAACAGATACGGCTATTAACATGCCTGCAGAGAACGGAGTATGGGCAGAGCACTCAAAGTGCTTGTTCATTCCTCATCCTCCATTTCGAGCTATAACGTCACCCTGTAATTAGCTGAAATAACCTCTATTCTGTTCAACCTCGCCACTGATGAGAGGCTCACAAGAAGCATGAATCGTCAGGAAAGGTTTAAAAATACACCCAAATTTAACAGCAATGACAAGAGAGATAAAGCACTTGCTTTTTCTTTATGTTTTGGCTTTTTCTTTTTTGATCTTGCAAGGGCTGATAAGCAAGGATGTCACCAGTTTGGTTTTGCAAGCTAGTTCATAAAAATTAAGTGGGAATAGACTCATCCTAAGTGGGAAGAGACTTCTCCAAAGCTTCAGTTCTAAGACAAAAGGACCATGCCATTGCTAGGAAATATATGGGCATTACATTCTTAAACAAAGGTACATTGTAGGATCCAGAAATGCTTAGATTTAAAATAGATTAAGGACAAAAGATCTACCATCAAGGCAAAAGAATTAGCATAGCAGAATTTCCATAAGAAATAAAAAGTTGAGGACGTCATATATTTTTACTGACTGATCATCCTTGCAAAAAAACATGGGCAGGAACTAACTGTGGGCATATAAGGGAGCCTACATTTCAAACAGCAGATTATTCACAAAGTTTTTTTTCCCCACCTCTATTACTCTGTGAACATCTGATTCACTGGGACTTTTGTGTTTTTTCTTTAATTAAACATTTCAAGCCATTCACCACATCTGACTAATGAACCCTTTATATTTCATTCTTGTTTTGTGTGCAGATGGGTTGTACACACAACTGTGAGCACTGTGGCTTATGATGCATAAAAAACAAATGTAGATTAAAAAAGTAAGAAAAAAAAAATCAAATCTAAAAAAAATCTAATGCAGTTTCAGAAGCTTGTGAGAAAAATACAGTCGGAGTGCTGGGAGAGCTCAGGCTGTCAGAATGCCAGGAAAACCTCCAAGAGTCATGTATGGAGATGCAAAAGATAAATACACCGGGATAACAAAATCATTATAGGAAGGATTTGTTCTTATAAAGAAAATGATGGGCTGCACAGGAACAGCAAACTGTTCTCAAGCCCAGCTCATGTTCTCTAGGTGCCACATTTACACAGACTGTAATGAGAAACACAAGCTTAATTAAGCTTTTTATTTAAAGAAAGAGCTGATAAAACACGAAAAAGAGAACCTCACATCTCTGGTATGCATCCCCCCTTCTCTTAGCTTTGCTTGCTCAAAAATCAAACACAGAGAAGATTAATTTATTGGTTGGAACATAAAACCAATTAAATAAATAAACAGCTTGTCACTCCGGCTTCAGAGTGAATCTAGTGGAAAATTTTTTCCCAGGAAACCTATTTTGGGAAAGCAATAAACCACAGGGAAGGGCAAAGGCTAGAGAAAAAGCTAGAGGCATTAAAAAACCCACCTGGAGACTCTGTGCTATTTCTGACGTTATTTAGGATTTTTTTGGGAAGGAGCCTGCAGGAGCTGTACGCTCCAGCCCTCCTACAAGGGCAGCCCACAGTCCTCAGGTGCCGGGGCATCTCACTGCTCCTCCAGCCACGCAATCACACTGCTCTTCCCATCCAGATATCCATTGTCTGTGCTGTTTTTCTTCAAAAAGAACTTTTTTCCTCTATTATTTCGCTCCTGATCTATATGACTACAGAAAGGCAGTGGATTCCTCTGCAAAGATACAAACCAACGAAGTTGTGCTTAGGCTTGATGGAATGAAATCAGTGGTGAAGGGTTCAGTTCAAGCTGCACCATTACAGCCCACCCCTGTGAGGAGGTGAGGAGCAGCCCTCTTCCGCTGCCAGCCCAGACTCCAAAGTGGAGAAAATTACTATACACAGCATAGAAAATGTTTCCTTTGGCAGCAGTTATGAAAATGCCATTCATCCTGTACACAGCCTGCATGCTCCAGCATAATAAAGAGAGTGATTGAACAGTCTTTTAAGAAGTTTACTGGGTCACATTTCTCCTGGACTAAGGCCAGCGCTCCCATTATTCCCCAGTGCTGGGTGCACATCACACAAATCCTTTACTGGTCTCAATCCTTGTCTGTTACTGATGCTGACAGTGCCTGACAACAGAAATATGAACCCTGACATTACTTCTGCTGTAAAACATGCTTCCAGAGGTTGTCTAAGGTAAATTAATAAGCCTGCCATCCTTGCTTCCCAGGTGTCCAAATGGCCAAGAGAAGTGGGGCCTGTGCAGTTTTATCTGTGCCATCCAGCACAGCTTTGCTCCCAGCCAAGACAGCACACACCATTCTTCACAGGTGTGCAGGAGAATGAGAAGCAAAGTAAGATACAGTGAGGGGTAGGATAATGGGAGAGTTTGATTATGCAAGCCATTAAAGTTAATGGCACCAGTCATACAAGGACAGATTATGCCAGGGACTCTGGTTTTGCAGACAAGTGCACTGATGGTAAATTGTACTTTCCAGCTAGACATTTGTACAGCTTCCTAAGGCAGTCAGTCCTCCTCTCACCACAATCAAGGAGCCACGTTCTCCAAAAAAACATTTAATGCAAGATGCTGTGGGCAGAAGCCCGTGCAGGGGCACTGCTGTGCCCTCTCCACACATGAGCTCAATGCCTTGAGACAATCACCTGCTGCATTCAGAGATTCTCCTGAGAACCAGCAGAACACAGAGACATCAGCAGCTGCACAATCACTGTCTGAAGCTCTCTAGGTCAACAGGAATTGCTAGTAAGCAATTTATCTTTTGCAAAACCAAGCAATTTCTTAAAAAAGAAGGAAAACCAGAACAAAACAACTCATTTTTTCCTTCTCCTCAGCTGGAGATTGGATTTCCTACCTGTTTAACCTATAGGTCTTCTAGAAAAGTTATTTTCTTCTTTTTTTTTAATGATTCAACCATTATTTTAAGACGAATATTTTAGTGCTTTGGGTACACTTAAGCAAATCTCATCAAGAGCAATATTTCAACAAGCATTTCCATAAACTGAGGGTAATAAAGCTCTAGAGAATGGCCTGTGCACGCTGGGAATCCGCAGCAGTCACGCATCCAGAGGATGGTGGGAGCAGAAATGACCATAAAACCCAGCCTCTGATTCACCCAGCCTCTGATTCACCCAGCCTTCCCCTGCACAGGATCCCAGCTGGCTCACTCTGGGCATCGTGGGCAGAGAAGAAACTGCAACCCAGCTCCTTCAGCAGTGCTTTCCTGTACACTTGGTTTAGTGACTCTGCAAGGCAGAGTGGTTCCCCAGACCAGCTCTGAGCACACAAGACCTCAGCTGGGCCAGAGAGATGTCCCTGAATAAGCAGAAGACCCCCATGGAAGGTAAAGGCTCCACAGGACACAAACAGGCACAGAGGAACATTTGCAAGCCTGGTGAAGACTTTCTCTCCTCACTCCCATTAGACTAATGGGCACAAGCAGAAGGAGGTATTCTTTATGCTGCCCAGATCTGGATAATTCTGCCCAGAAGGTCCATCTGTGGCAATTTAAAATCATTTCAGATGTAAAAGCAAAGACGGGAAAGTAAGGGGAGAATAGCAAAAGAAAAGAGGGAAAGAGCCTTTGAATCTCCTCTATTAAAAATGTTAAAAAGTCCAAATAGCTTCATTTCAGGCCCAAGACATAATTTACTGTGCAGTAATAGCACCGTCACTGTACTTATCACAAAGAGCCATTTTGTACCAGTGAAATGTGCCCTTGGAGGCATTACTGAAAAGCCTGCAGGACAGGAGGCTCACTTTCTTGTCTTGAAGAAACTTCCAGCCTGTGAGCCTCTGACTGAGGTAGCCATGCACACACTTAGCACAGTTATGTGCCCTCTTCTGCTGGTGCTCTTGCAGGGGCTGTAAATCAGCAGTGCACACACTTAACTAACACCTCACCTAATACCAGAGAGGCAAAGGAGCAGGGCTTGGCTTTTTCAAGAGGCCACGAGCTGCTGAGAGCAGCAAAGCAAGGACATTCTGACAGTGCTGCTGCATCTCTGGAGGGCAGTGAGGTGCCCAGCTCCCACTGTGAGGGCCAGTGGAAGGGAAGGCTCTCCTCAGCATCCTTCTGCAAAAACCTCTTGGCTTGTGCAGCTCCAGAAGCAAAAAGCCTCCTTCTCTGTCTGCTGCACGAGCACGGAGCAACTTTGAGCCAGAGATCCCTCCAGAAAGTCCCCCAGAGCTTGGAGAGCTCAGCTCCAAACAGACATCCTCCCAAAGAGATTTAAAATCAGACATTTGCCCAGGCAAGAGGTGGCACGACAGATGCTTCATGGATTTTCTCATTGCTCCGAGTTACATTTTTGAGCCTCCCATAAGCTTTCCCTGCTGGGATCTCCACTGAAAACTTGGCTGTGAAGCGGCTGCAGCTGCGTGGGACTGCACTGATGCCTGGCAAAACCCCCAACTCCAGGGCAAGGATGCAAAAACCAGAAGGAAATGTAGACACTGCGCTACAGGCACTTGTGATGTGCCATTTCTCTGCTTCACACTGCAGCAGTTCAGTTCTCCAGTGCTCCCAAAGTCCCACCAAACCCTGCCAACACTCTCCTTTTCTGCTTGTCCATTGGTACAACCCAACAGGGTTTCTGCAGTACCATCAGCAGTTGTCCCCAGAAGAAAATCCAAGCGAATTTTGACATGTCTCCCACAAAAGAGGTAATGTTAACCACCTGGGTATGCTACAGGCAACATTTACGTTTGCACAGGTTTAAACGAGCAGAGTGCAGTTTCCAGTATGTTACAGTAAAATTTTAAGCTTGTGACACTTGTAGGAAGGAAGGCTGGACTGATAAGTGGTGACTCAGACAAGCTGGCACTGAGGAGTAAGATGACAGAACATTTAATTAGCAAATTAACTTTCTACTCTCTTAAATAATCATTACAGTCTAGCAAACATCCAAGAATACAGCATTCAATTTCTACCTACAAGGCTGGCCCTGACATTTTTCCAAGCCTCGCTTCCCAGTTTCCATTAAAAACAAGTTTACCTACTGCATCATCAGATGTTCTGCTGACAACAACATTCTGCTCTGAGCAGTTCTTTGTAGCTGCAGGACGTATTAGCCAATTCCTCTGAGTCACTTCTAGCGGTGTCTCACTCTATCAGCAGCCCCGATTTGTGTGAGTGTCTGTTTGCTTGGCTGTCCTCCAGCCACACCAGCTTTCCTGACTAAATCTCCTGGTCTCTTTCTGAGCAAATAGGAGTCTGGAGGCTTGCAGAAAGCCTTCTTCCTATTGGGAAGGGGACTCAGCAAAAAATTCCTGGAGACCTTTTTCAGAACTGACTTGGGAGAAGGAAAGAAAAATGGACAGGAAAAAGAGAGAACCCTGTATGTCACCATAAGGGTCTTAACACCTTTGTCCCTTTATGAAAATCTCAACCTTCCAAATTTGGGTGGTGTTTGGAGTTAACCAGTGCTGAGACCGACTGTTATAGCACATTTCCAGAAAACACACAACCAAAAGAAGTAGCTAAAGCTACAAAAAGGCGTTTTTGTAATGCTAAGACACTCGATCAAAAATCTGCCCAGATAATTTGAACTCCCTGTTGGGCTTTTTGGACACTGTCTTTTTGCTGCTCCTGCACACAGCCCTTGCTTCCCATGCTGGAAAAAAGATTTACCATTAAGAAATGTTAAAGGCTTTTGGAAGAGATTTGCCTCCTGTTTCCCAAGCTAAGCCATTTTCAAGGTCAGGCAGGCCCAAGCACCCATCTTTCTGTTTGAGCATCTGCTCTTACATCGGCCTGTCCTCAAACACGATGGCCCCAATTTCTCCAGCAGCCACCATTTGGGTAAAATAATGAATGTCAAATGTTGAACAACCAGATGGGAGCACCAGCTCCAGACACCACTGGGTCATGTCCCTTGGGCTGGGACCCTTCTGCCACCCTTCCAGAAGCAAGTCACCTATTACTTACACAGGGACTGGTAATAGGCATTTAATTGTAATTAACAGTTTGCTGGAGGAAAGGCAGCGGTAGCAGGGCCAGGACACAAAGGAAAGAGATGCTTTCCCTCCCTCCTGGGACACAGAACAAGTGGCAGAGATCTCCAGGGATTTAAAAGAGCAGACAGCGGCCAGCTCAAGTACCTCAGGGAGCTGTGTTGTAATGGGAAAAAGGTGTCTTGGCCAGGAAAAGCATCCTTAGAAGGAGTAACTTCCCACCAGCCAGTGCTAATTCCAAAAGCCCTGATGGACATACGGTAGGGAAAACAGGAAGCAATCCCTCTCTCCTCCGTTTTCCCCCAGAGCATCCTTTCTATCCTCCGCGTCTCAGCGCCCTGCGAGCGCTTCCTCCGCGGAGCTCCGGGCTTGCTTACCGCATTACCATCAGCAGGAAAAGCTGGGCTGTTTGTTGTCCCGCTCAGGGAGGGCGATCCCGTATTAGAAGGATTAAGGTCAGCCTGGGAGCGCGTGACAGGATAATCTGCTGCGGGCTCCGAGGGGCAGTGACAGGGACACGGCACAAACACGGCACAAACCCTGCCCCTGCCCCGGCCACAAACACCACACCGGTGCCGAACCTCCACCCAGAGCCCTGAGAGGTCTGAGTGACCTCCATGGGGTGCTGGACTTTGCTGCTAATACCCCCATCCTCAGCCCTTTCCCAGCGAGACACAGTATTTCTGTCAAAATATTGCTTTGGCATCCCCTCCATGTCCCCAGCACCGTGCAACATGCTCTCCCGTACCTTCTGAANGAATAAGCGACTCTTCTGTACATTTTGGGAAAGCAGAATCGCAGCTTTTAGATACTGTTATTCACCTCATGAAACTAAAGAAAATTTAATTTCATGCTGAATAAGGTAACTAAACACAGACCATATTTTAAAGCACAGCAGCATTAACAGAAAAAAAACCCAAACACAAAACCCCCCAAACGGAAGACTTATTTCTTGTCCAGAATATCACATTACTGCTGACTCAGGGCAGAAACATCAAGCTATTCTTAACCAGCCTGGTCACAGTCATTTTCTTCAACAGCAAAGCAGAATTTAAGTTTCTGGACGCTCAACAACTGCAGCTCACAGCATTTCTAGCATTTTGCAAGCAAAGCCACAGGATTCCCCTTGCACAGTGTCCTGACAAGAGGCCTGACAGTGCAAGAGCTGCCTGACATGCAAACCAGGCACCCTGTAGGCAGCCAGCACAGTGTCCAGGTATCCACAGTGTGAATCCCCTCTATGCTTGTGGTGGCTTTATTTCCTTGCTAACTGATGGTCCCCACCCTACTTAGACCACCCTTTTCATCATCCTTTCCTCCACTGCCTCCACTGGCAGGGGAGACCCCAGCCCGCAGCTCTGGTGCACTCAGGGCTGATTTTTAGCAACTATTCTCTCTCTCCCGCTCTTGTTTCACGGGTGAGCAGCAGCTTTGAATGCTTGTCTTCCCTTCAGACACTTAATTGCTTGATGTATTGAGAAACTACCTCTTAAAATTATTAGCAGCTCTGTATCACTATGTCTCCATCTCCCAGCATCAAAACCCGTCATGCACAATCAAGCCAAAGGAATCTTTAATTGTGGCATCAGAAGGAAAGAAGTAAGAGCCCTATAAATTAAGAAAATTGCTCATGTTGCAGTGAATTCAGAATGGTTGGTACTTTTTGTCTCAGCCTTTCTTCTTTAGAGCTAAGCCCACTTTTTCCAGACGTGTCTGCTACCAATTTTCCACCGGTACCTCAAGTGAGGAACTCACTCTGTTCTTTCTCAAAAGCTCAGATTTATCACAGATTCTGTACCAAACAGCAAGAAAAAAAGAAAATAACTCTTAGTGTGGTTTTGAAATCAGTGCAAATGCAGTTAATATCTAAGTAAGAAAACCTCATTAAGTAAATCTTCATGTCTAGAAATCCAACCTGTTGTGATTCTCCTTTTCCAGTCCCCCTCCCTGCCTCCCCTCTAAGCTAGCAAAGCCAGCTAGAATGATCAGAATGATGGTGCACAGCAGTTGGTGTTTGGTGCACAAAATAGCCCCTACACTCCCAAACCACTCCCATTTCTGAGGGCTGTGGTAAGATTCTGGGTATGCCAGGTATCTGCTTAGCACCAATCTCAAGGTCAAGTTTTCTTTTAAGATCCACTGCCTGCACAAAAACGATGAGTTCGCTCTACCAAAGGTAACTCGAAATCCAATCATCTTCACTACACAGAGAAACACAGGGGTGTCAAGTGAGAAAAAGGAATGGAGCCCCCTTGGAGAGAATCACAGCGACCGCTGAAATATTAATGAAGCTCTTTATTTGAGAGAGTCTAAAAAGGACTTTGAATAATGCATTGCAAGCAACGGTACATCAGCACTGGCTTTTTTATCTGAGAGGCAGCTGGCATTTTAAAAATAGACAACTTTCAACTTGATGGGGGTAGCTCACCAGTGGAGGAAATTATCCACAAATGCACCATCATTTAAGAGAACAAAGCAGACAAACAAGCAGAACACAAAGAAAGTTCATTAGTACAAATGTTCTGAAGCAGTCCTCTTCTGCCAGCACAGATTTGCCCACCATAAGCCCAACTTCACTACTGTTAGGTGTCTCAACATATTCTGTCCCTTTAGTGTGACCAGAAAAGTCTCTTTAAGCTACTCCACAAGAGGCATGGTCTGGCAGAATCTAATGATTGGCACCTGTAAACAAAAGAGATGCTCTGTCCCACACAGACAGCTCATGAATTTCCAAAATTTATACTTAAAAATAGGATTATTAGTGACACTGGCTTTTTAATTCAATAGAAGAGAAGGAAGTGGGGGAAAATTGAATTTTAATAGGAATGGGCTGGAAAGTAAGACCCTTGGAGCTTGCTCTCCTGCACAGCTCACTGGACACCAAAGCCCCTTGGCTTCAGGATTGCACTGAAGGCCCCACTCCCAGGGCATGACCACCTTTAGCACAGTGAACAGGCACAGGGGATGCAGCCAGGAAAGCTCTTGGCTCACTGAGGGGTTCAGTGCTCCCACTCATTAACAGCAACGTGACTGATGGACAAAGATGTTGCTGTAGCTGGCTTTGTGACAAGTCCCCCAGAAGGTGACGCAAGTTCTCCCAGCCAGAGATGTTTCCCAGGTATCCTCGATATGCACTCCCTCTTCCTGCTCAGGAAGCTTTAAAATACAGTCACACAGGGGTATCCAAAGGTGTGAGGCTGGACTCAAGGCACAGGTGCCCTTGTAGTGACAAAGTTCATGGCCAATGCCATCGGCACCATTGATTTTTTTGGTGAAAACACTGTGAATCTTGATGCCACCAAGAGTCACCACATTACAAAGCTGTTTGGGAAAGGGACTGATAGGAGTTTTGCTTCCACATAACCAGAAATTTCCCCCCTTGCCCTCAGTACCACCTCCCCTCCCACCAGCCCCTCTGGTTCTGATGCAGATACGGACATGCAGATAAAGGGGTTTTATGCCACGATGCCAAGTTGAAAAGCAGCACGTTGATGTCTTCCCCTATCTGTTCTGAGGGGTTCTTCTATCCCAACACAATCTCCTCTGACACACACTGGCCTCACAAACTATCCTGCTCCCACACCATTCCCCCTTTGCCTCTCCCCATGGAAGAGTGGAGTCAGTGGGGCAGCAGCTCCTCACCCTGAGGCACAGGGAGCTGAAGGGGGAGCAGAGAGGAGCATGAATAGGGCCCACAGTGAAGCAACAAACCCAATGATACCCCAGAAGTGAAATGTCCCAGAAAGCAAGTGCACAGGGCCATAAAACAGAATGCCCTGCCAGCCTTTTCTCCTCTTTCACCTTCCTGATGTATCCTACCTAGCCACTTACTTATTTTACTGGCCAAAAATTGACTGGTTGGTTACCTCAATCACCTGTTTCCTTTTGCCCTTCTCTTCTCCATTAACTTCTCCATTGCCTTCCTTCTCCATACATCCCTCTTCTCTCTTTCTGTTAGCCCACCCTTTCTGCTTTGACATTTTTGCCTGCACAACCAAATTCTGTCACTTGTTGGTGTCCGTATTTCCCACAGCTAGAAACAGGCAGCCGGCAGCACCAACACCCACACTGACTCCTGGGAGGTGAAGGAAGAAAAGCCCAAAGGAAAGACAGGAGAGATTCCCACCCCAAAGGCATTACATGCTATCATGGCCTTAGAGAAGCTCTGAAAATGGTATTAGGGGGTGAGGGGCAGGGATCCCCGATGTAGGCTTGCTCCCACCCTGCACTGGGGGGTAAGCAAAGGGCTGCTGCCACACCAGAGCCACCTGGTACCCCGAGACCAGCAGCATTCACTGCCTGCTGCTGAAGGATGACACAGGAGCACAGGAGGCAGCCCTGGGCTCAATTGTTTGTTTTCAAAATGAGCTTGGCCTTGCCTGAGCACGGGGGGAGACACTCGGACACCAGTAACACCACAGGCAGCCTGCCCACACCACCACCTCTGGGGAATACCTGGGTGGTGCTGCCAATAATCACGCAGCGAGGGACAATTCATCCATTCACAGGGAGACTGTGCTGTCAGTGCAGCCCAGTTTGCACTCCTGACATCTCTGTGCCTGCTGGTGCCTCACCTGATGCCATTCCCCCCTGTGCCACCACGCAATGCACCAAGGTGCATGCTTTTGCACCTCACTTCACACTTTTATTTTCCATTTTTTCACCTCTCCTCCCCTTCCCTTTTTTAAATGCAATGCAGCCTTTTTTTATTTTTTTTTTTTCTTTTCCCTGCACACTGCTGAATGTAGGGAAAAATCAGACCACCACAGCTGAAGGGCAGAGCAGGAGGGTGTGCAGGGTGTGCAGTGCTGCCCAGGGCACAGGTGCTGATGAGGGCAGGGCAGTCGGCCACACCGAGCACGCACAGTGCATAACTGCAGCCTCATTGGGAGAGCATCACAAATCCCAGACACAGCTGGCAAGGGATGGATTTAGCGTGGTTGTGCCACTCAGCGTTGGTATAAACCCTCCGTGCCCTGCAGCTGGATCCCCTGCCTCTGTCCCTCTCTTGTTTTAGCACTTCCCAAGAGGCAGATCCCTCCCGAAACATAAATCTCCCAAAATGCTGAACAAGGACAAAAGCACAGGCAAAACAGCCTCCAGTGAGGGCTTGGATCCCCAGGCTGTACCACAGCCTAAAAGTCCCAGCATCTGGACCTCTAACAAGCTGAGTAGAGTTTGAAATAGAGGGAGCTCTCAAAGGGGAAGGCAGTTTTTTTTTAACCAACCCAAAAACATATGGCAAACCTTTAAACTGGGTGGGGGGAGAAATAACAAAAAGACAGAGAGATGATTTCATCAGTTTTTTTTTAAAATGCAAAGGGGAAGTGCAAGAGCTCACAGTGTTTAGGATGAGGCATTCCCCATGGAGCAGGTTGTAAATTCAGAGGGAACCTGCTGGTTAGCCAAAGAGAAGTATTAAAAATGGGGTAACTGTTTCTGCTAGAAGCATCAGAAGCAGAGTGAACTCTGAACTTTGGGATTACGTTCGGGATGTTCAATATCATTGCTGTTGTTAATATTTAGGTTAGATATATACACAAATACCATTTTATCATTAAGTGTTTCAAGACAAACTGTTCACCATTTGTCTTCTACTCCTAAAGCTGGGAGCCTCAAAAGTGCAACCCAGGTGTGCTGTAGAAACACTGGCAGCTGTGTCAGGAGCAAAGACATATAAAACCTCAGTAGTGTGATATTTGTGAGCAACTGTGTCCCTTAATAAAGACAGTTTCAAAACAAACAGTGCTAGAGTTTTTCTTCCTTCAAATACCTACATCATCAGATTAAGTTACCTAAATTCTTTTATTTTTTCTATATGAATTGTCTTTCATGTATAGTTTGCTGGAATAGAAAGCATAGTAAAATCTTCTGTCTCTACAGGCCTCCTCACCTTCTCTGACCAATTTGAAATATGCCCCAATAATGAGAAAATCTACATCTTCCTACAACAAGAACCAAGTACAAACACATTTTACAGTCATTCTGTGGTTTTCTTGCCAGTTTCAAAGTCAGGTAAAAAATTCATGGTTCATTGTACCAGTGAGCCAGAGACAAGGCCAGCAATGGATAGTGTTATGACATGGATATTCTCCTTCCTAAGGAGGTAATGAACTGCCTTCTCCTCCAGCAGTGCTTGCCAAACCCATACAAAAGGAACCTGCCAATTTCTATCTGTCTGCAAGACTGATTTATGAGGTCAAAGTATTATTATAAAGATCTCTTTGCCTGTTGATTTGTGATATACACACAGATCTTTGAAAAGGAGAGAAAGGTACCACATTTCAGCTCTGGTGTGAAGTTTTGGGAGGAAGGTGGCAGTTAACTTTGGAATCTGTGTAAGCTCTACCTCCCTTACATCATTTCTTAGGTAACTTGTCATGTCCATCAAGAAGAGATTTTATATATAGCAGCCTGTGTATGAACAGCAGGCAAATTACTCTGTGGAATAGGGGAAGCAACTTCCTCACCATCCAGCTCCTGCTCTCCCCACTGGAGCAAGGGGGGAAAGACCAGGTTCCTCCTGCTAGAGAGAAACCTGACCTGGACCAAATCCGTTTGTTAGTGGCTTTCCACCCCCTCCTTTCTCATCAAGCCACTAACAAATTAATGAGCTGTTTCTCAAGAGCAGAGCTTAAGGAGGGAAGTGCAAGGGAGAGTTATCATTAAGTACTTTGATCCCTTCAACAGCTTAGATACATAAGCAGGTGCTCCCTCCTTTGCTGCTCTCCAGAAGGAATGCCATGGCACATGGAGAATGGGAGAACCAGAGACTACCCAGCTGCCACCTCCATCAAGGGTAAGTGCATTTGACCATTCTGCACAGCCATATATTCCATATCTCCTGGAGAAAGTGGGGATAAACTTACCTTTCCTTCCCTTGGAGACCAGCAATGTGTTTCTAGTCCTGTCTCCACACACAAGGTTGTTGGTGACAATGCTTTTAAGTGGATACAGAATCTGGCTTTACCCTAGATTCAAGCAAGTTTGTGCACACGGGCCAGGGGGAGAGGAGGAATTTCCACTGCCTTACTTGGTTTCCTCTTCTTTCCCAGGGCATTTCAGAGGCATTCCTCATGGATCTTTTCCTAACACATTGCCAACATTTTCTGCTTATGCTCCAAAGACACACATCAAGACAGCAGGAACTACAGTCAACACAGTGATGTAGCACTAGGAAAATGCAAAATTCATAAGGCAAGTTGTGAGACAAATCCTTCCGGGCCAGGCTGAGAAGAAGGGTCTTCCCCTTGCTCAGCTGCCCAAGGACAAGGGCATATCCTGACAGGATTGCCTTAGGTTATCTTCCTAAGATCTTCCACATCAGTCCTTGCAGTGTGTTTTATCTACTACAGGTTATCCTGCTGGTGAGAGCAGAAGTCAGAGGGTGGTGAGGCACTGGAAGACTTTTCCCAGAGAAGCTGTGGCTGCCCCAGCCCTGCAAGGGTTTAAGGCCAAGCTGGATGGAGTTTTGAGCAACCTGGTCTAGCAGGTGGCATCCCTGCCCTTGGCAGGGGATTGGAACTAGAGGATCATTCAGGTTCCTTCCAACCCAAACCATTCTGTGATTCCATGACTGCACCATCCCAGGACTGACACAAGCTCTAGATGCCTTATACAAAGCAAGGCCTGCTTAGCCTCTGTCCATTCAGAGAAAGGAAAAGGATTTAAATGTCAGAACCAAATGAAATGTTATCTTCTAAACTGAAAGCTTCCAGGACAGCAACAACAACAAAAAACAAAACAAAACAAAACAAAACAAAAACCACACACAAAAAAAACCAAAAAAAACCCAAACAAACAAACAAAAAACCCCACAAAGTGATAAATTTCCCATGACTGTCTGATAGTGAATTTTTCAGTAAGAAGTTTCTCACATTTTTATTCATGTTGTGTCTTAGAGTCAAGAGGAGACAGGTACCAACATATACTGTAAGAGTCCTCTGAAAGGCCTGATGTGCCAAATCTTAATCACGTGGCTATGTCTAGGATCTCTTGGCCTTTTCCTGCTGGCACCTGGACAAACATCCAATATAATACAGCACACAAAGCAAAGCTGGCTGTGGCTAAGCCTTGCCCACCTTAGCAGAATCAAAGTTTGGTCACCACAGACTGTGTTTAAGATCACAGCTTCCTTCATTCATGCTTTTTCCCTGCCCCCTTGGAGATGTGCCCACTGCTACAGATGAAAACCAGGCTGAAGCACAGGGGATGCTTCCAGCCCAGTGTTCGGAAGAAACTTTCCCAGAACATGATCTCTGCAAGGCAGCCACTTTCTGATACATCCCCCTCTCCTCTTTGGCCTTTTACCTGTCATGATACCCAAATATTTTAGTGCAGAAGCAAAGCTAGCAGGGGAAATATTGGTCAAACCATCTATGATTAATTCTGTTTTTCTTCCTTCAGTTTTGCATTAGTTACTCTGTTTTCAGGCCACCCTCTGGTAGAGCACACATGGTAGCAAGATTACATCATGGACCTGGCTGCTCTCTTCTGTGTATTTTCTCACAAGTAATTTTGATTACAGGATAAGCCAAAAAAAAAATAAAAAAGAAAACTAGCAAGCACAGTGATTTTATCCAAGAAGAGCTATAATTTCAACATTATTGATCTAGCCCGACATGAACTTGATTTTTACATACGCCAAGACTTGGAATAGAGAACACCAAAAATCAGATCTCCGCAATTCCAGTGCCAGCTGTGCTTCCTCCTGGGAAGCATTCATGATGCAATCCAAAACACATATGTAGATAACACTGGCTCCTACCCCTGTGATCCTTCCTGTCCTCGCTAGCACAGGCCATCTGTTACTGCTTAGCAGGCAGCCCCACTAGACACTTGATTGGTACAACTTGCATGAACAGTATGAAACAAACTGCCAGGAAAAACGGCATTAAGAAGTCTTTCCTAAGCAATTTACCATTTGAAAAGTGTAATTTAAACTGCACCACATAAGGTGATAAAAGAAAACAAAGCATGAACTACGCCACAGAGCAATCTCTGTCCCTACGTGATACCCACTCAGGGGGAAGGAGAAGTGGGAAACAGAAATCATGCTGTGGCTAACCTGAAATTTCTCTCTGCCTAAAAGCAGCATGGTCCAGGAATGCCAGAGAAATTAATTACCTTCTGCTGAGTCCCTGCTGAGCCCTTTGCCCTCTTGTTCACCAAGCCATAGGAGAGGATAAGAACTAAACAGTGACTGCCCTGAGCCATTCTGCTCTGCTCTCAGCCTGACAAGCTGGGCAATAGCCATTACAAGGGGTTTTAGACAGAACTGTACAGGGCCATCAGAAGAAAACCAGCCTGTCATTCACCCACTCAGATTCAAGATGCACGCTAGGATGAATGATCACATCTTTCCATGAGCTGTCACCGCCTACGCCCACCAAACACCAAAATACACCTTAATCCAGGCTACTGAAAAGCCTTAATTTAACTCTGACACAAAACCAAAAGCAGCCGGCATTAAATTCTTCCAGAAGGGTCTCACTGGGGTGTGGGAGAAAGTACAGGCTACAGAATAGGCTCTCAGCATGAACAAACTCCTTTCTTCTTGAAGAAATCCCCAAATTAAATGTTTCCTCCAAGCAGTAAGTTACCTGAAATCCTTTTCCTTATAACCTGTTCTAGCCTTAAGTGGCAGCTTGGGAAGCCCCCACTGTCCTTCCCAGCACAGCCTCTGCCCCAGTGGGTGCTAGTGCCCTTTTCCTGTGCTAAGGCTGAGTCCTGAGAGCTGCATCCCCACACAGAGAGTTCTTTGCAGCTGTCTGATTACAATTTATCAAACAAAACTTCTAATAACTCTGTCATAATATCCACTGCATGAGTAAACTAGAGAGAAACCCTTCTTGAGCTAAGAAGTCAGTCCAGTTCCTAGAAGCACTTGACAATCCCACTCACAAAATCTGGCAGAGTCCACAAATGACAAAATTCTGCCTGCTGGTCTTTAACCAGAGCTCCACGTTAGCAAACTCTTCCTCTGTGCCTTCATGTCCACAGCAGGGTAAGAGTAAAAAAGCACCTTGTTCTGGAGGTCACCACTTAAACCTGATCCTGCTTGCCACACTTGGAACACGCCATGGAGATAACAGATCGCTGGCACTGAGCACAAAGAGGATGAGGACATTCTTAAGCAGGCACACCGAGTCTCCTCTCCATGGGGAAGTATGTCAACATGCCTGCGTCCCAGCCAAAGGATCTTCCAAAATAAAGGTGGATATCCACCTACAGAAATGCGCACCTCTTTCCCTGAAGGAAAACTATCCTCCCTGTGCCCTGCATGACAGGAATTTTTAGGTTTTTTTCCCCACAAAAGGGGTTGCCTGATGTAGAAATTCAGGAAAATTGTGTGGATCATTCCTGGCTGTGGAAGCCCACTCACCCTGGGGCTTGCTCTCATGCACCAGCAGCTCACCTCCCTCTCCCAAGATACTGGGCAGCCTGAAATGCTTTTTCCAGAGCCTTGTCTATGCAGCTTCAGAATAAAGAAGCATCATGGTGCATCAATTTCATAGCTCAGGTACAGCCAGCTGCTCCATCCCAATCTGTCTCCACAAGCAGCATTCATCTGACTTCTCAGAAGCATTCCCATACTCTACAAGCAACATCAGGCAACCCTAATTTTTATTTCAGCTTGCTAGTCCTGCAATTGAAGTAAGATGTCAAAGTAAATGCTACAACATAATAATTATTACAGTTAGGGACTTAAAATAACTAACTCACAGCTGTGCCACATCTTAGACACACTGCCTGACTTGCATCAATGGCTCTGTCTATCAAATGGACATCCCAGCTATTATTTTTTAAGGACTACCACTGGTAAATAAATCCAAAGATTTAGTTTTGCCCTAAGTAATTGCACAATGCTTCTTAAGAACAGAGAAAATATAACAATCAATGTTGTTAAAAAATCGCACCTTAACAACATACAGGGTGCAGCCGGGATCCAGTTTTTATGGAATTTAATCCAGACAACATGCACTCTGCCATGCCCTCTGATGCCAGCCATAATGCCCAGCATTTATTCATCCACCAGCTGGCTCACGTGTGGTCTCACACTACACCATCTCATCAACACTTGGTTATGTCTTTTGCTCTTGTATTCTTTCAGTTTAGCCTTTGTTTTCCTAGAAACTGCAAAATTTTAAACACAACTTTACTTCTTTTAGGATCCATCTAAGCTTCAGTGGAACCACCACACCAGAGAATCATATATCTCCTTGTAAAATGATTTTGTGCTGCAAAATCACGGCGTAACCAAAGCAGTTCTAGAGACCAGAGGCAGAATTTAAGGGGAGAAGACAGAAGAAGGGGAAAAAAGTTTATCCTATTGAGATATCCAGCACACAAAGGAATAATAAACCCTCCCAATCCCAAGTCTATGGGAATTCTGCAGAATCCAAGCCAGAATAACCGTCTGTTTCACTGAACATGGATATTAAGCACAGGTTAATTTCAAAAACCATTGCCTGACTGCATAAGACAGTTTGGTCATGTTTGTTTCCCACTGCATTTAAGCAGAGCAAGATGATGTTGCCAGACATTTTACACCTTTCATTTGGACCAAGCTGAGTCCACCCACATGTGCCCATCAACCTGAGCTGATGTAATTCTTCTTGAAATGTCTTTTTATTTGATGTTCTTTTGCTTACTAGTTATTCTTTTGCACTAAGATATGATGTAGAGCAAATATGTTTTCAAAAGGGAAATTTTACTGCCACACAGATTTGGGCTTGGGGCACAACTGATCAGCTGGTTAACGGTACTAGATGAAAAACTGGGTAATTGTATGTTCTTCAGTGATGAGGTGGTTCTTACTCGTATCATTAATAACTCGATTGATTCCCTAAGAGCTAAGACTTAGCGTGAAATTCTTCTCTATATCCTTCAGATTTAGAGGTCTGCAATCTTAAATACTTTTCATATTCACTAGTGCTGGAAAAATAGAAACTCATTTTGGTCCAACACCTGGCATGACACTGGAAAGCCGAGCACTTAATGAAATTAAGAGAAGAAGTCAACTAAGTGGTTGTGGTTCAGTTGTACTCTTGATCATTTGGGGATTGCATTGCTCTAGGAAACAGCCCAGCTCCTTGCTTTAATACTGGATATTCTTCATGGCACAGGGATTAATCCTGTCTGGTCCCCCAGCAATCTGAGGTCAGTGAGAAGTGGGGGAAGGAACACATTAAATCTGATACTTCTGTTAAAAAATGGCTGTGGGGCAGCATGCTATTTTCTGTAGATTTCTGTACAGCAGGGACCCGGTTTGTTTTGTGCTAAAGAGTATTACATGCATGTCATGCCAGCTCACAGAAACTGAGGCAACTTTTCCATATCATTCTGATCAATTCCATGAGCTGAAAATTCTCTCTACCACAGACATACCTATTTTGAGTACAACCACCTTGTCACAAAGCAACTAGCTGTTGCTTACAAAACACAAAAGTCCTGGGAGTGGGAGGTTTTATTTTTGTTGCTGGTTTCGGTTGAAAATTACACAAGTCCTGGATGAAACTCTGTTTATTACCACAGTGGCTGGTCCAGCACATCTCCTGCAGTTTGTAATTTCACTGGCTGGCGAGCACAGAGGGACAGCCCACCCCACACCTGCCCTGTGGTGCTCTCTCTGGCCAGGAGGCTGCTGGCTGTCCCCTGGCTGTGGCAGGGACCACCTTGGATGGGACAAGGAGCAATAGTCCTGTCTGGCACGTCTCTCTGGTGGGAATGCCAGGAAACACAGCTGGGGGTGGGCGAAGTCAGCGCTGAGCAGGGGACAGAGGGCACTGAGCTGCCCTTTCCGTGCTGGGAGGATGCTCAGTGGAAGCATCACTTTGAAGCTGGAGACCAGTGGGGAAAGGTTCAAAAAGGAGAATTTTTTTCCATAAGGAAGTATTTCTCTACAAGGCCATGGGCAATAAACAACAGCTGCCCCATCCTGCCAGTGAGAGTTTTGCAGGAGTGCTCTCCAAGCTGCTCAGACATCCTGCACACACTCAGGAAATGCAGCAAGGTCACGCTGCCTCCCCAAAAGGCTCTTCTGTGTCCCCAGTCCCACCTGCCATGACAGAAATAAACCTGTAAGGTCGTCTCCATGAACTACATTTCTTTTTAAATGGTGTGACCTTCTGTTGGAAAATCCTGATTCAATCCCTTTGCATCAGCTCCCATTTTGTGAGAATAGGAAGCAAGGAATACACCGAGGGTTGGCTTGTATGTTCCAGGAAATAATGGGGAAATATTCCTGACAGTCAGCTCCCCAGCATCTTGAGATCCTGGTTCTTTCTTCAGGAGTTTTTAGACCACACTTGCATAGAAAAATCTCCAAACCCTAAAGACTGCTGGAGATGCACAGATGGCCTATACGTTGTTCTGGGACAAGAGAGATCAATTTAAGCCTCTAGATTATTTGACCCACACGATTTAACTCAGCAGTTTTCCTGAAGTATACTGGAAAGAGGAACTCAGTTCCAGGTAACACTCAAGCTGATCTCAACATTTACAAGAAACTGCAGCTTCAACTGACTCAGAGACTCAGCTATACAAAAAAGCAGCTCTAGTTTAGCATCAATGATCTGAAAACAGAGGAAATTTGAAAAAAAAAAATTGCAAAAACATGCAATAATATCAGCTGCTGGTTTCCTCTAAGACATAATTTTGCAGGTAAATTGAATCATGCTCTGTCTGCAATCAGTGCACTCCACAGAGCAATAAATGCTACATCCAGCACAGGGCAGCTGCACCAGTGAAAATGAACCCAGGCATAAGATGCAGCCATCAGGGAGAGCATCAAGGTACTGAGGGTAACCTATCTGTATTTGTTACCTTTTTTTGTTTCCAAAGGGAAACAGAAGTGACATGCACTTAATTATGTTCCCATTCCAAGCCTAATTAGAGCCAGTTAGATGTTAAGCACTATTGAAGTGAAATAGGAGGATTAAGTTTCTATCTGTTCTTCTGTTAATGCGTACCTGGAAAGTGTCTTCTCTTTTATCTTAACCTATTCTTCCAAGAATGAAAGGCACAACCTGCATGACACATTTCTGGTGTGTTGACTGTCTTTTGATGCAGTGGTGGCCACAGCAAGCTGTAATGAAAATGCTTTGGGCAGGAGACTATTAGGGAACATAGCAAAAATCATGGGTTCTCCATTGCAGGAAATTTGCAGCAATCCTCCATCTCAAACAGCTTTTGGGATTGACTTGGACGTGTTTCCATGATCTGTTTACCATGTCCCCAAGCTGCACATTGCCATGCACCTTTGCATTATCTTCCAGCATGGACAAAAATCCCAGTCCAGGTGTATGTCCTTGCATGGGCCTGCAGACCCCAGTTCCTCGTCTCCGCCACAGATTTTCACCTCTGTTGCCATAAACTGGCCTCAGTTTCAAGTCCACAAAAAAAGAATTTCAGTGCTACCTGGCATATTCAGGAAATTCTCGTTTCTTTGAAAACTTCATTTTTTTAGAATTTCCCAAGTCACTAAGTTTTTATCACTCAGAAGACTACCTCCATCAAAAATGTCAGGTTTTGATACAGCTCCCGTTTACTTCCAGAAACATACAAAATGAGCAGTTTTTCATATTCTGTTGCCAAAAAATGCTGAAAGGAGTTTTCTAAACACTTCAAAGTTGCTTCCAGATGGAGGCCAACTCACGAGAAACTCCATCCAAATGATAACAGTTTTTAAAACTTATCAAATGACTAAATCAGCAGGGCCTAGCTGAATCTTCAGTTGCAGGAGATGTACTTAGGTCCTTGCAGTAAGAATTTCTCATGTGCTGGTTGCAAACGTGGTTTGCTGGTGGCATTCAGTGCAATTTGCTGTTCCTGTGCACTGCATCCTCTGAAGCAGTGCCTATAATCCGGTCAGGAACAAGATCCCAAGGAACCTGTCAGCTTCACTGATAGCTTCAATCCTGTGCAGCAGCAGGTCTGAGCTGATCATTCCTGTTCAGAGGCATTAAGGCACTGAGTGGTTATGTGGGTCAGACAGCAAGGGCTTCCTTCTCTTGCCAGTTTTAGGGGAAATATAAGTGCTCCTCTTCCTATGATATTTACAGAGTTTCTTTTCTCCTCTCCTCCTCCTCTGCAGCACCTTACAAGCATGCCAACCTTTTCCTTAGGTCTGCTCCCAAGATCCAGAGACTTCAGAAGATTAAGTCCATCACGTCATTATTCACCCCATCACATTCTCCTAGCAATTAAACTCTTAAAAGGGGCCGTTTTTGAATATAATAATTAAAAAAGAACATTTCAGTTTGATCCATCCAAATCCACATTCAGCCCAAACCAAACCCAACCTTTCCTCAAAGCTCTCAGCAAACATTTCCCAATAATAAATGATGGCAAGACACAATTTCAACCTTCTGCTCAGCCCAGGCTCTTGGTGGATGTGGTGAATCCTGCCTGGCTTTTGGGAGAAGGTCACTGCCAGTATCACACAGTGACCAGCCACCAACTGAACTCAGCACAGCAATTCAGAAAGACGGGAAAAGCAAGGAACAGAGAGGGAAGGGGGGCTGCTTGCTTCCTTTAAAGATTTTAGCACTGTCCCTAGAAACACAGAGATGAAAAAAGCACATCTGGAAAACATCTTGCAAAACACTATGTGGAAATTACAGCAAAATTAGTATTAACAACATTAATTTCCACTCTTTTATTACAGCTCCTAAAAACGCTGTGTCCTTCTCCCAGGGCTCAGAGAACCAGCTCAGCTATGAAGTAATGATAATCCAGTAAGACACAAGTGTGCCATGCTTCGGAGTCCCTTCAGTGCAAGGGAAATTCAAATGCTTCCCTCTCCTAACCCAGAACTGCTATGGAGACAGAACAAATCAGCCATCTGCCCACCACCATGAGATGGAAAGAAGCCTGCTCTGCCCATGTAAAGGATCTCTTCTCTGAGAGGTGATTAAACACTAATTAATAGAGATGAGCCTAAAGAAGTAACATTATGCAAATAAAGATGGCCGTACAGTACCCGTCATCTGCTCCCCACAGTCACTTCTGGAGTCTAGCATTTTATTTTAAAGATTCAGTCGCCGTGGTTTGCAAGGCACCGAGACCAGCAGGGCTGGAAAGTGCAAATTTGGTGGCTGCAGAACGGGCTCAGCACCACAGCAAAGCCAGCATCTCTGTAACAAGCGTCACTGGGCTTAAACAGCATGTGAACGATTGAAGGAGATGTTTCTGCAAGCCCACATGCACAAAGAGCCTTTCTAGATATTCATCTATTAACTCACTGGCACGTAAATTTGTAGGACAGTTGCAACAACAGAAGAAATGATGATAAAAATCCAGAGATGGAGACAACTAACAGTACCAGGTAACCTAATTTCCTTCCCTGACAGCACAGGGAATTGATAAATAGTCACAGAATTGGAGATAAAATCAGATTATTGGATCCATTTTAAATTCCCTTGGTTTACCTACGATAATTGCCTCCGTTTCCTTGACAAGCAAGGCTGGAATGAACCAGCATCCAAGGACTCTACTGCTGTTTTCAAGGAAAAGTGCTAACAAGGCCTTCCCAGCACCTTTCCCTAGAATTTATATTTACCCTGTTTAGGCCACACAACAGGTTGCTCAGAGCATGAGGGATTGCTAAACAGCCAAATGTTTACTACACATACAGTGGTACTCCCCCACACCCCCATCCCATTCCCTGTGAAAGACAAGGGCTCCTGCCACTGCTTGGTTAGGAATGCATCCTATGCCTTCCCAAACAGAACTGAAACAACTTCACTATCCCCCTTCACCAGTCCAAACTGACCCCTTAATGTGAAAATGTCACCATCCTCAAGCTACAGAACTGTCCTGATACAAACCCCAAGGTTGAGGGGTCGCACTTGCCGAGATGCAAGCACAGCTCCCCAAGCAGAAAAGGATCATTTAGCCAAAGGGCAAAGTCAATTATTCCATTAAATGAGGTGTGCAATGCTAATTTGTACCATAAACACACAATTTTCGGAACGTGAAAAATCCCACCCCAAACCCCACTAAACTAAGCCAAGCCGGGTACACATCCCAAGAAGGAATTTAGAAAGCTGACTCTGGAGTTATGGTTTCAAACACCATCTAGCCATTTTTTGGTTGTTTTTTAAATCCAGTTATTTATTTAGCCAACAGAGTTCACCTTGGGCTACGCTCACTAGAAAACACCATTATCTTTAATCTTTCATGTATATCATTATGAGAACAGAACAGGGAACAACTGACTTAAGGAGGCAACTGAAAATGCTTTGTGCCTGAACAAAGGAGCACTTCAAATCTGTCATGATGGGGGGATACTGTGCATTTTTGAGAGCCTGGTTTTTCTGGGATATCAGGTAACTACATATGAGTAATAACACTTCTTTCTAAAAGTATAGCAATGTTGACTTTGCAATCAAATGGAACCACCAAAAGATTGAGCAATCTAAGCCACATGGGAAAGCTAAAAATTTCCCAAAATATTTCCTTTAAAACCATCTGCTAACATATATTTTAAAAGAATTAAAAGAAAAAAACACAGGCATGGCAAGAGGTATTAAAAAGACCAGAAACATCCAGGAACCAATGCAGAAGCACTGGAAGGATGTTTTGGGGAGAAAACCGGTAATTTCAGCAACCCAGCTGGACACTTATAGGGGAGATGACTAATGCCACCAGTAACTCAAAGGGACACACAAATTTAATCCCACATTATAATGCACAGCTCAGACGGCTGCATTTGAGGATGGGTCAGGAGTTGAGCCATAAATCTGTGTTCCAGAGCAGGCCGCCACACTCGCTCTTTGTCTTGGTCATTTCCCGGAAAACAGCTTTGTGACCCCTGGAATGGTGGGGGAATGCTCCCTCCACCCTCCTGCCACAGTGGGAGCTGCCTCCCGACACCAGAGCCAGTCCCAGCACCCTCCAGTGACCTCCTTTTGGGGGAATTCTGAGAAGATGGAAATGGGGGGGGCACTTCAAAGCAGACACCAGCATTTCCCACACCTCCCATGCCAGCGGGGCACTGAGCCCATCTCCCTTCATGGGGCCATCTCCAGACCCCCGACCTCCACACCGGTGACACCAGATTCCCAGAGGAACTGGCTAGAAGAAGAGGAACCATATGAAAACATGCAATTTCAACCTGGTTTAAGATCACAGCCTCACAGCCAAGCAACACTTACGTGCCCCACCTCTCTCCTGCCACCTGCCAACACCCAAGGGGTCACACCAGGATGCACAGGTCTGTTTTCAAAGCAATAAAAACTCGGAAAACCAATTACCACTAACTGCAAGTAGCTACCCTAGTTCTGATTTTGTCACACAGCTAAAGACTCTCCCAAGTTCTAAGAACCTAATGTAGGCCCCAAAAACTTTGGAAGATGCTCTTCAGCTCAGTGACTCACCTTGGAACAATATCTAAATGGAAACTCCACCTACACGCTTTTATTACATTAATTGACAGCGAGAAAACCCAATTCCAGCAGGACAGCACACACAAAGCACTCATTTGAGTGCCGAGTGTCTCACAGGGCCTAGGGTCACAACGTAATCGCTTTGCTACGGCGTCTATTTGGGGCAACAACAAGCTTTGCATGGAAGACAAAACCCGTTTTCCTTAGCCATATAACTTTAAAGGACAAGTGCCTGCACCCTTAAAGCTCCCTCCCAAAACACATCGAGGCAGGCAGTTAATTTGGTAACAAAATATATTTAGAAGGCTCCAATGAAATATTAATTATACACATGTTTTAAGACCAAAGGTTACTTAAGTACTAGATAAATGCAAGGTACTGAGGGGTGCTTCAAGGTTTCTCTCTCTTATAAAAAATTCACTTAGAATTCTAATCCAAAATTAATCTTCTCTTAAAAACAAGACAGGCTGTATCTCGGATTTCTATGCAAGCAATTTATGATACCCAAAAGGAAAAAATAAAAATAGCTAACAGCCAAGTAGAGGTTTTATTGCCTTTTTTTAATCTACTAGTTCCAAACCAGATGCATTCAGTACAGAATTCTGATTAGGAAAAAAATGGCTGTTGAATTTTTATTACTACATCCCTTAAGGACCAAAAGCGGTAACCTTAGGCATTTAATGTGTTCTATGAATAACAATACATATGAGCACATAAAAAGCTTGTTATCTCTGTTTATGGAATTTTTTTACCATGTTGATACATTTACGGAAAGAAGTTGGGAAGTATGGTGAGGGGGAGGAGAGTAAGCTATCAAAATAACAAATACCATTAAACAAAACCTATTTGGAAAGGAACAAGCTACGCAGTGTGAAATTTGAATGAACCGTGTCTCCTCATTACGGTCCCACAGCTCCCATGGAAGTCAGTGCAGCCTCATTTAATGCTTATACTAAAAGCCTTCACCTATATACATCTGTCCCACAGATACAAATGCAATTCATATTTAACCCTGACAAAACATCACTCGTTGGGGTAACACGCTGCGCACACAGATTTTCTTATTTTATAAGCAATGTAAAACACAGAGAAGTCCATGATGGTTCAGAACAGCTCATTGGATGCAAAGAAGCATCTTCTCCCCATTGCCTCACATCAAAATCCATACCCACCTGACCCAACAGGCAAAGAAAGGGTTGCCACCACACACCACCCTGTCACAGGACAAATTTCTGCCCTGTATTGTATCCCAACTCCATTCCCAGAGCTAGAAAAAACCCCATACAAACTGCAGCTAAGCAACGCAGAGCTTTCTCCTTCAGAAATCAGCTTACAACCTCTCCAAAAAATGTGGGAAAGCCGTCAGAATAAAAATTTACAAACCAGCCATTTGTGGCGCTGGCATGGTTTCCTTCTGGTATTTAGATCAGTCCAAGAAATAAATTTTTAAAATAGTTCCTCCAATAGAATCCTTCCCATATTTTCAGCTCTGAGATTCACAGGGACTGAAGTTGAGTTACACTGACTCTGGAGCCAGCAGCTTTTAAGAGTACAAAAATCATCTCAGAAAATAATGGGGGGGTGGGGGGTTGAGGGAAGTCCGTGCATCCCTCAGCTCTCAAACTTGCCTGAAAAAAAGAAAACGAGCATACAGCCAGAGCACATCATATTTCTGCTCTCCTCATGGCAATGGCTGCATCCTGCTCCAGTTTATCCTAAATGGATTCAGAGCCCAGAAAGGGGACAAAAATATGAATTAGTTTTCGTTCTTCTTTTTAGCACGGAAGAGCTGATAAAGACTTAGACGCTACTGTCAAACGCTCTGGACCTTTACCAAATGCTTTGCTGTCTTCTCCCACTGAGACCTGCCTAGGTTTCCCTACTCTGGTGCCTTGAGAAACCAGATGCAGCAGCAAGCATGAATCTTCCTTCTCCTTTGATCATGGCTGCAGGATTCTGTCTCCAGCCATTGATTTCCTCCTCCTTTTCCCCAGGCTCAAGGAAGAGGACAAACAGAGGCTCTGGCGGCCGTCGAATGTTAAGTAACTGGAAGAGTGGGCCATGCCCTTGGAGAAGATCAGGACACATGGGAGCCTGACCCACGGTTCAGAGGGAAAGACTTCCAGCACAGCCCACCAGCACAGCCGCGTTGCTGGAGCCCACACCAGAGCTCAGCTGTGTTATTTACCCTACGAGGTCCCAGCTGTCAACCTGGCCTGGCATCGTGACAGCCTACGGCACAAATGCCCTTAGCCAGCTGCTTGGCTCAATGTACAATTCTCTCTTTTTAAATGAGATTAGCGTTGGTCAAATGTGCTAGCTCAACGGGCATGCTGATCTAAGTCCTCTGTTTATTCGGGCTACAGCAGATACAGAGATCACTTTTTAAAAGAGACACAGTTTTAGAAGATGCCATGAATTCGCCTGAGCTCCTGCAGTTGCTCATTCATCACAGGATGAAGAGGGGTTTCTTACAGATCCGCTGAGAACTGTGGACTGGAAAGGATGAATCTTGAAACTGTGGTAAGTATATAAACTTAGCCACCTACCTCCTTGAGACTAATGTGAAGGATCTAGTTGCCAACAAAAAAAAAACCCAACAGATGATTCCGGCTTTCTATCCATTTCAGTCATCGGACACATCTGCCGCCTCCAAAATTATTAAAACGAAGTGGGGGGGGTGGGGAGGAGGATATGTTAAATATTGAGGGGTACGAGGGGGGCCAATAACATCGAGGTACTGCCATAAGTATGGATTAGCAAAATGTTTTGGTTATGCTTTAAAAAAAAAAAACAAAACCAAAAAAAACCGCCTATGAAGTTAAAGCTGAAACAGTTGAAGTCCTATGTTCACTGTAAAAATGCCATGAATAATCAATTCATTGTTTAGAATGCCTTTTTAAGCAGAAAGACGAAGATCTGAGTCACGGTGTTTCACAGACACTTTCCACAGCACAAAGCTACCAGACCGATAGAGCACAACCAGCTCCCCTGCCTGGGAAGTGACAAATGCGGTGTACCGATGATGCGAGGAGCAGGTCTCTAACTGCACACAGCGGGGCCATTATCGCGTGTTGTCACCGTGTGCCATTAAAAGGTCTTTAACCTGCCGATCGCCGCCGCGATACGCGGCTCCTGCCGGCGATCTGCTGACTAACAGGCCGGGACGCTGCGAAAACCTCCAGCCCCGGGGGTCGCCTGAAAAACACGGCCGGGCTGCCAGTCAGGCAATCGCGGCAACTCAATTAATGCATCTGGGTCAGGAAAATGGTTTGCGGGAGCCGGAGCCCGGTTACGAAACGCGAGCAGCGCGGCGGCACCGCGGCCGGGCGAGGGCAGCCCCCGCAGCGCTCAGGTAGCGCCGGGGGCTCGGGCCGGCATCCCCCGCGCCCCGCGGGTGCGATGGGCAGTGGGCACACGGTCCGGCAGTGCGGACACGGTCCGGCCGGCCAGGGGGGCGGCGGGGAGCCGTCAAGCCATGGAGGCTTTCGGGGAGACCCCCGCAACTTTCCCCCGCGGGGGTTCGCGGGGATGTGCTCGCCGCGAGAGGAGGCGAACCCATCATTTTTTATACATATATATGTGTGTGTGTGTATGTATGAGCTCATCTATACATCCGCGCGTGCATGCGGATCAATATTCCGGCGGTTGTGCCCCGTCCCCCACGCCCCGCGGTGCCACCCCGGCGGAGCCGCGCTGCGGAGCCCCCGGTGCCCCCGCCCCGGGCAGGTGGGGGCCGCGGGGTGCCGGGCCGTGTCCCTTGGGCCGTGTTCGCCCGCGCCGCGCCGCGCCGCACTCACCCAGAACACGAAGGAGTAGATGATGAGGAGGGTTTTCAGACACGTTATCACGGGTTTGGTCTCCATTCTCCTCGATGCCATAATACTGAGATCCCGGCTGCAGGCTGGGCGCGGGAGGAGGCGGAGGAGGAGGGAGGGAAGGGGGAGGGAGAAGGGAGCGGGGGGGCGGAGGGAGGTGAGCTCAGCGCCCGGCTGCCGCGGCCGGGCTCACCGCGCCTCCTGCTGCTGCTGCCGCCGCTGCCGCTGCCCCGAGACCCCCGCCCCGGGCCGCCGGGGGCAGGGCACAGGGGGCTCCAGCATCATCTGCCGGGGGGCGGCCGCAGGGGGGACATTTACTGGAATTTCTCGGGGACGGGGGGGCTTGAGGTTTTGAAAGATGAAGTGAAAGGCACCCCCCGGCCGCCCCCTTTTCTCGGGAAGGTGCTCGGAGGCGTTGGTTGGGCTGCTCAGGGACTTGGGGATGGAGGCGCTGCATGGTCGGAGCTGCAGGGGGAATTGCCCGTACAGGAGAAAATATCTTTCAGTGCCGCGATTAAAATGTGTGCTCCTGCGCAAGATGCAAAGGTCTGGAGACCACAGCAAGGGCAAGTAGCACAGGTTTGACAGCACTCTGGTTACAGCCGCGCAGTCTGGGTGAGCCAGGCTGTACCTAAGAGCAGGAGCTCGGCACCGAAGCCATTTGAGGGACCGGGTCTCCCCCAACCCTGCGCCTGTGACGTGCCTCTTTTGCAGCTCTGGTGCAGGTGACTGTGTGGAGACTGTAAGATCTGTGACCTATGAACGGAGCCTTACGAGAGCAGGGCGTGAAGCTGGGGTGCTGCTGGAGCCTGGCCTCTAACCTTGGCTTCATGCCGGCCTCGAATTTGAGCTCTATCCTAGAACTACTCGGGACATTGAACCCCAGCCTAAACTGATCAGAAACCTCATACTTCTGTGTCTTTGAGACCCTTTAGCTGGAACAGAGCTGGCTCAGCTCTGCCTGGAGTGACAACACACCCCGGAGAGAGCACACAGCTCCAGAGAGAGCCTGCTTCTCTCCTCATTGTCACCGCAGCCACCATCCCACTGGGAAATCCAGCTAGGGATGGACTGCAGGGGAATAACCGTGTTAGTCTGGGGGTGGAAAAGGAGCTGATCCTGCAGAGCCCTGGCAGCAAAGCAGCCGTGTGGGTCTCACCAGCCTCCTCTGGGTGGGAATAAAAAAAAGGCTTGTGGGCTGGCTGCCTCCAGGAGAAGCATGGCCAGAATGAGGGCACACATGTGCCTGGGCAGCCCAAGCTGCTGCACCAAGACCGTGGGCAGGCACAGAGGGGATGCCTTCGGGGTTTTTTCTGCAGTTCACGTTTTGGAGGAGGTTATGTCTGCAGGGGAGTGAGTGCTGGAGCACTGCATGTCCCTCCTGAGTGGTGTGCCTGCACACCCCACAAACAGGGGTCTGAACTATACCTTTCACTGCATTAAAATCAAAACAAAGTCAACACTAAGCAGCAAATCTCAAGCTACAAAAGTAATGTAGTTTGTGCAGCTGAGACATATCAAAGTGATAAAACAGCTTTTGCCGTTCAAGAGACAGTGTTTGAAAAACAGAGAGAGAAAAAAATGGTTCCTGAGCAAGTGCTTTTGTAATATGCAGAAGTTTTGCCATGAAGACTGCTGCAAGATTTTGCTGGGTTTAACTCATGACTTTTAGAGCTGGTTAGCCTACTGTTTCCCAAAACAATGAAGGCCTCTAAAGGATGCTTGGAGAGGGAGTATTCTGCAGGAGATACTGGGGTTTTTTTAAGCAATCACCACTTCTGTGGAAAATTCAGATGACAGGTGCATAAATCTTTATTGGCTCAGCTATTAAAATGTAAATAAGTGCACTAACTGCAAAAAATTGTATTGACACTAACAACAGTTATAAATATTCACTGTACGAAAATTACACTAAGATTTTTGACAGAAAATAGCTACGAGCAGGAGAATTCTCTTCCTTCCCCTCACACATGGGCTGTAGAAAAGATAAATGCTGCTGTCACAGTACAGGGGACAGCAGCCATTTATTTCAGTAGCTATGGTTATTCTTCCCCTCCCCTTCAGGTGTTTTTAAGAAAGCGTGAAACAAACTTTAATATCAATCAGAATGGATATTTTGGTAGATGCAGATTTTGACAAAGACTCACATTTTCTGTCAATAGCATGTGATTTTAGGTCACTCTGTCCTGTAGTGCCTAATTTCAGATACATCCCCTGAGTCTTCTCAGAAGGATGTGTTGGGGATCTAAACTGCACGAGTGCCTACAAAGCCTCCCTTGATAGTGCTGTTAAAACTCAGAGGATTTTGCACCAGGGAACCAGAGACAAAACAGATGTGCAAGAAGAAAAGTCCACATCAGGAAATACAGCTCCTTTCTTCACAAATGTCAGGCCCTGGAAAGGAAGCTCCATGATATCTCCACATGAACCTGCAGTCTTCTCACGAGGCTGTCTTTGGAGGAACTCTGAGTTGCTTTTTGGCATACAGTCAAGCAGCATATATTTTATTGGATGTCGATGCAAATTTTGGATTAAAAAATGAGAATGTATGAACAGAGCTGAACAAAAATCTGCCTGATTACAGCAAATACCGTTAAATATGACAAGAGCACTGAGCCATCAAACATTTTAGGCTTAAATGGAATTACCGAAGGACTGTTAGCCTTTATGTGTGTTTTGGAAACACATCTACCTTTTAAAATTATTTTTATCATAGTTTTGCAGATTTGGGAGGGCAGATTCTCAAGTATTACTTGAACAAAATCAAAGCAAGCCTTTCTAAAGCAAAATACATTTTCAGTTCTGTAATCCATGTTTGCAAAGTTGGGAACAAAATTGCTCTCCCCACAGAGAGAACATTCTTGTAGTTATTCAAAACAGGACATTTTTGCCTAACTGTGTCATTTGAAAAATATTTCTTTAAAACACTAGCAGTTTTCAGGGGATTCTTCTTCGATCTGTAAGCTCCTATTTCTTCATAATCCACAGGGAATATCTTCTGTCTTAATAAGTCTTTTTGCAAAGCCTCAGTCTGGAAGGAGCTCCTTCATCCCATGGCAGGGCATTGTACCATAGAAAGTGAAAATGAGGACTTCCATCCATACCTGAAGCTGACCTTGGCTATTTGATGATTAAATAGAAACTTTTTGGGGAAAGTGGTGGAAAAACATAAAGGTCTCACACCCTTCTGAAATTATAGCAGGTGAGAAATGTGGTGCTTTGTTCTCTTTGTGCCCATTTCTGGCCTTTCCCGGATTTGCTGCGGTGCTGTTGAATGCAAAGGCTGCAACCTCTGCTGTCCTTTATTGGGCATTCAGGCTTATAATCCACACTCACTACATCCTCCCTGGAGAGCAGAGGTTTGAGGGGTTTTTTGTCCTTTTCTCATTGCCCCTGTCTCCATGTGGCCTGCCAGAGGCTGTCCTCAGCTGCCGGAGCCCACAGCCTGTGTCAGTCCATTGCAGAGCAAGGACAAGCTTTGTGGCAAAATGCAGGAAGCAGGAGGAAAAACAAGTGTCTGATAATTTTGCTGCACTCACGTGTCTCAGGTGAGTTCAGGTAACTCTGCACAGGTCCCACTGACACCTCTACATCATAATTCAGCTCTAAGAAAGCAGAGCTCTCCCACAGCAGCCAGCTTGTCACACGGCTGGTGGCTCCATGCTTTTGGCAGATGCATCAGTGGGACCAAGCTGCCAGTCCCAGGCCCCAAAATGTATCTTCTAAAGATGCCTCAGGCTTTATAGGTCCCCAAAGAAGACACATGGGGTTACAAAGCCATTGCCAGAGAATGATTTGCCAGAAAAGATCCTGTAAGGAGATGAATGTAGTGTTGACAAAGTCAACCAAGGTATTTCCATTTACCACCACTTGGAAATAAGGGCCCAGTCTCCAGCAGCACAGGAATATGGGAGCAAATATAGACATCAGCTTCAGTGGTTTGGTAACAGGTATGAGTTAGGCTGTAATGCATATTTAGCACCAGTTCAGCATAAAGGGCTCATGGGATGGCTCTGCAGTATTGAGATCATAGAGCCACCCCAACCTGATGGGCAAGGAGTATATGTTTGCACAGGAAGAAATAGTAATGCTAGGAAACTTCCTTAAAACTTTTAAGAAGGTCTTTAGAATGCTTTTGTCCTAGGTTACAGTGTAAGATGTAACCAACAGTATGTATTCTATTATCATCTTCCCAAGCTGTTAAAGCAGGTGGGGCAATGTTCGTTACCTCCTGCCAGGACTCATCCCTGATAACTCCCTCCGGGAGCTATCTCTGTTTAATGGGCAATCAAGGACCCACCGCATGACTCACAGATAACTCGCTCCGGACTATCTCCTGTTAATGGGCCCATCAATGTCTTGCCTCACGACTCACCATCCCATTGTGAGATGCTCTGCCCAGGGGGAGGAACTGAGCATCCTCATCTGTATATATACTTGGAGGTTTTGGAACAGCAGAGACAACCCTTATCTACAGGACTCCCCGAGGATGAGAGCTACACCACTGGACCTTCAGGTGAAGACCAGACTTTTCTTTCTACAGGATCACCACTTCAACAGGACCACTTCATCCGGACCGCTACTAACACCCTGACCGACAGGGTGTCAGGTTGCATTCTGACTCTGTCAGTGGTTTGGTTTTTTTCCTTCTTTTTTTTTTTTTTCCTTTGTACTATTGCATTTATTTTAATTTTCCTATTAAATTATAATTCTAACTTGAGATCTCTCACTGGTTTGTTTTCAAACTAGTATAGCTTTATAGGAAGCACATCATGCTTTATGAATTATGCTTAGTTTATGCTCTTATGTTAGGCCAAAAAGAGATGTCCTTTATCCCATTTCCCTTCAGAGCAGGCGTGTAATATCTGGCTTGTATCAGTAACTTTGATACAAATAAGCTTTTCATAACTTTTTGTATTTCTCAGAAAATGCCTTGATTTAAAAGGGAAGTTTATAGCTGTTTTGTAGGCAGGTACTTCTCATGGCCTGTGATGACTTTCCTGATTACTCCAAAGCTTTGTGAAGTGTCCTCTCGAAGGGAATGGAACAGAAATGCATTTGTGACTAAGCATAACTACCACAACAGGATAAATTAAGATCACCAGCATTTACAGAGGGAGGGTGGAGGACTTGGAAGAGATAAGAGGTCAGAAAGCAGAAAAACACACAAACAGCATATAAATACACAAAGAGCATGTCTATATTATTTCAGGAGAAGCATTATTACATCTCCAAATCATGGGAGTTTTGACACACAGCAAGAAAAATGGAGCCATACCATTTTATTATCTTCATCTTTAGCAATAAAGTGACAATTAACCCTGCACATTTGCCAAGTCACTAAAATTGGTTTGTCACACTGTATTTTCTTTTATTTCCTTTTCTTTGTGGTTATGAATGACAGCACCAGATTCTGTCCTGGTGTCCCTGGATTACCTGGACATTTTCTTAACGTCAGTAGGTAATTTATAATAACCTTGGGAGGAATTAGATAACTTCTTCTTCTGGAAAGATCAGTGTGAGGGGCCAAGAAGCATCTGACTGTGCCATTTGTTTCCACCACATTTCTCCTTTATCTGCCCTGAAGCAAATGCAGGCAGAACTGGGGATCTCAGCCTCTTCTCCAAATCTGGCAGAAGTTACCCATTGTCATCGCTGGTGTTTGAGTAAGAAGTAGGGGCAGGAGAGCAAATCCCAGCTTTTCTGTTCTGCAGCAATCCCCTCAATGTAACAGACGCAGGCTCCTGGCTGACATGGAGGTGTCTGTCTGCATATTGTGTGGTATTTCCTGGGCAGGGTGAGACACTGGTCAGCCTCGCCACCTGCAAGGACCTGCCAGGCCCTGGACCTTGTCTCTGACAGCAGTCACAGGTAGGTACATGGGGGAGGACCCTAACCTCTTGCCTGGGATGCTCCTACTCTTGTTGCCCCAGCTGCAGACTCTGGATTATTTGTGTCAGCCCTAAGAGCCCTGCAGCAGGAATGTTCACATCCTTTCAACACAGACCACTCCAAACAGTTACAGTCGGGAAACAGGTTTGAGCTTCATTTTCCCTGAGGCTTGCTTTTCCTTGTATGCATCTCAGGTCTAATTCCAGAGGAGAGGAAACTATACCTAAGTCTTGTGCAGAAAGGGAATTGTGGATGAGCTCAGGTTATGGACAGTGGGACGGGGAAAGCTCAGGTGTGAGACAGCTGATGGGCCATGGACAGCATGGATGCTGCTGAGGGATGTATTGGTATGGAATGTGGCATTCCAAGGGACAATGTGAACACCACCACAGAGGCCATGGGAACACCAAGAGCTCTTTAATAAACAGCTGTGCTCAAGGTAAAATGAGACCATGTACACAATGAAAGGAATTTGAGGTATACTGCATGGATTTTGATCCAATGTGTTTTCTCACTGTATGGTGTCTGGGTTTCCTTCTCCTCCTCTAAACAATGGATCCTCTTCTTCTCTTCAAAAGACAAGATAATTGATTTTTAAAGCTGCCATGTATCTTGCAGCAATATGCTAGTGATGAAAAGAGAAAAAATGACAACAAATTAATAGCATGTTTTAGCAAATGGAATTATGCTGTATACAGCAATAACATTTAAAAAACAATTAATTACAGGTAAAGTGTATGACAACAAATCTTAATACAACCAAAGAAACAAGACTGATACTTAGAGCACATCCTGTGCCAACGTAGGCAAAGTTCTTGATTTTTAAGGACAGCCTGTTGCATGTTGCATACAGGTATCTGTTACAGGAGCACACAAAAGCTCTGGCTCCAGCATAGAGGCCCAGCTGCTCATTGTGGAGCAGACTCCTTCCCTGTGATGCTGGGGAATGGGGCAGACGTGAACTGCTCACTCAGGCCCTGCTTGTTTCTTGGATGAGCTGGAAGGTGGACGAGAGCAGCTCTTCTTCCCTCGCGGAGGGTTTTCTTGCTTTGTGCCCACATCCCTTCCTTCTGGAGGAGCAATCTGTTCCCTGGAGACACCCACTGCTTGTCCCTCTCAGGCTCCCTCTGTGAGCAGCCTCGTTTCCTCCACAACCACACAGCAGTTTCCTGAGCCATTGGGTGAGGAGCTCTGTTTCTCTAAGCAGAGGAGCAGCCAAAAGTTGTGTCTCAATTCGTGTTGGTTTGCCAAGCACTGCCTGTCTGACCCCTCCACAGCCTCCTACCCTTCCTGGGGTCTGGGCTGCTTGGGATCAGGGCCAGCCTAGCTCAGGGGTGCAGGTGTCACACCTTGAATCAAACATTTGGGAAGATGCTGTGAGAAGCCTTGGTGAGGATGGCATGGCTGCCCTTCTCTCCAGAGGAGCTTTTAGGCTGGGCACTCCCCTCATGCTCTGCAGCCACACTGCAGCCATGCCCGTGGCCATGCCTGTGCTCCGGGCTGGCCACCCACCCGAGATGGACTCAGGTCAAGGAATGCGAGAAGCACAGGCAGCTTGCTCACAAAGCCTGCCTGGCACTGCAAACACAGCACCATATGCTCGAGCAGCCGGAGCAAAAGGACGAGCCCAAGGCGAAGGGAGCCGAGAGCAGAAGGGCGAGGGAGGTGCACAGGGAAAGGACCAGGACATCTTGCTTCACGCTCCCCCCTCCTCCTTATGGGCACTGGAGGGTGACCCAGAGGTACCTCCTCTCCTCTCCTCTCCTCTCCTCTCCTCTCCT
>VWZT01014034.1:121915-188681 GCA_013397055.1 Pachycephala philippinensis
CACAGTCACCTCCCCTCCTCTCCTCTCCTCTCCTCTCCTCTCCCCTCCCCTCCCCTCCCCGCAGCTCCGAGGAGGTGCCTCCCCCACTTCATTTTCTGATATCCTGCCTCTAAGGTGGCTACGCCACAGGCATCTTGCCTTTTTCACTGCTTTCGGACACCATCACCTCCCTCCTCTTTGCCTTACACTCTCCCCTGCTGTCCTAGCTGCAGGTGAAACCAGTGGTGGTATCACCAACCTGGGCAAGGAGATGAGGTCCTGTCCGTGTGCCATGGTCCCCACACAGAGCATAGCAGGCAAGCCCCGGGGCCACTGTCACTGATAGCTAAGGCACAAAGGGTGCCTGCACTGCTGGCCTGTCACGCTGGGCCTGCTGCATCCAGGCTCAGACTGGAGATACACAGATTTTTACTTAACAGGGACTCAACTAAGGCTTTCCTTTTTAAGGATTCACAATGGGAGCTGATAAAATTTTGTATTGGTTTATTGGCTTTGAAATGTGTGATTTCCACGTTTGTCCTAAATTGTATGCATTTGTTAACGTTTCTTCTTTTCCTGGATAACCACCAGAAATATACCTGTATTAGGAACTGAGATAAGTAGCTTATTGACTCATTTGAAATATTTTAACTGTGTCACTTGTATTCAATACTCAATTTCATATAGGAAAAGAAAACAAAAAACCAGGGCTGCATAAACATCAGCACTACAGCACGCTGTGGAAATGATCTCTGAAGAACCCCCGGGGTTCTCCAGCTCTTCCTGAAGCTTCTGACCCAAGAATCACACGTCAGTACCAGAGCATCCCATGTCTTCTTGCTGTCATGCTGGCCTCATGGATGAGGGATACAAAGCGTGCCTTCAGTCCCTGGGAGTCACTGCAGGCATCCTGATGCCTAAAGAGGCCAACCTAGAAACAGAGACCAGACAGGAGTAAGGGAATAAAGGTGGATATTTATTTGAAAGGCCTTCAGAGGCACACCCTGGGCAGGCCAAAGGCTACACCCAAGATGGACCCCGAGTCACGAGTTCTTCACACTTTTATAGCTTTGGGCCATTTGCATCTCAACCCAATTTCACCAATTAAACTTTAGCTAATGATGTAATTTCCCCTCAGCTTGCCCCCCTTCTCAAGATGCTGAGTTACACATTTTGGGCCTAGGCCGGGCTGGGTGTCCTTGGAGAGCAGCCTGGAGAGGCTTTGTTCTGTCTGTCTCAGCATGACAGAGCAGCAGCTCACAGGCTACAGGGCACTGCAGAGTTACACACTGGGAATGCAGAATTTGAAAAATATAAAAGTTAAAACCTAAGGCATCACCATGCAGGAGTAAAAGAACTAGGCACACCTTTCCGGGATGTGTTTTGATGCAGTATGTGGTATTTAGTGCCTGGGTAACATTACTGACCTTCAGAGCTTTGCTGTAGTTGGTAAAGCAGTATCAAATAAAATAGAAAGTTCTACATTTGCTTTCTCCTGAAGATTTTTCTGTCAAACTGGGTCAACTTCTAAGTAAAGCAAGAGATCATTTTAGTCTGTCAGCTCTGCAAAACTAGCCTGGTATTTGAAAATTACTTGTATGCTTGAAAATGTTGTGGACTCTGGATTTGGCAGGCAATATTGTTTAAGATCTAATGGTATATATTTCAAAACCTGAGCCTTTCTGCTTTGCTTAGGTTACCATTATTTTAGCAAATGTTTGTTTTGGTGGGGTTTTGGGGGTTATATGAGCAAATAAAAGCTCCATAATGATATTATTTCCAATACTGAAAATAAAAAATAAGCCAACATCCCCCCAGTTTTTTAAGCAGTAGCATTTGCCACCTTTATAAAAATTCTATTATAGGCATGGAAGCAGATCATAAAACTGCTCTGCCCAGATCTGCAGGGGAATCAAACAGATGGCAGATCCCACTGCAGTTTGGATGAAGATTTCATAGCTAGATAGACAAGAGAATAGTCAAGGTCAGTGATGAGGTGAAAACCATGCCCAGATTTTCTTCAGCTAGGAGCACGTACAGCCTTTCTCACAAATTTAGAGGAAATGCACCAAACCCAGAAATTCTTTCACAACCAGGAGCAAATGCCCTCAGTGTAAGACAATATTGCAACAGGGGCAGAATGTGCTTGCTTAACTGGCACTTTTTAAATTAAAATTAGAATTAAAACTATTTTTTCCAAATTTATCTGTGTATATGTCAGTATGTATTTTTTAATTCCGTTAAACCTGCAGGTGATGGTACACCAGATTGTAAATAATATTATTTGTGAATTTTGGCAACCAAAATGATTCTCAAATAATGGTTGTTGCTATTCAATTAGTTCTGGGACAAACATGCATGTAGAGTTTTTGGCAGCTGATTTTTTTTCTCTGTGCTTGTGTCTTTTATGCCCTCACAAATGTCTGAATTGAGAAGTTATGGCTTTAAATGGAAAATTTCCTCCCTGATTTGTTGTGTTCTTTTAAAAACAAAAACCCCAAGCAATTTAGTTTGTGATATACATCAGGCTCAGCTACACAGATCTGGAGGCTGTATTTCTCTCTTGTTTATGTTGTTAGTCTGGTTTTAGTTAATTTTCACTTCCAGATGTCTCTTGTGCATGTTGGGTTGGTTTCTTTCCTTGTGGTTAGCAGGATATAAATTACCTTGATAGGACGGAGCTGTTTGCTCTGTTTTACTTGTTTAATTTCTGGATACGTTTTACGGAGCCTGATCCCTGATCATCACAAAATAGATTTTACTGGCTTAGAACACGGATTTTACTACAGTTATTTACTGGCATGAAATATGCACAACTGAGAGAAGAATCACACTTGCAGCCTGAGTGCTTGTTTTTTCTTCCATTAAAAGGGCTCAAAGACCTGCTCTGGCAAGGGCTGGGTTCAGCTCTCGAAGCACTGAGGAACACAAGGACTCCGGTGGGCCTGGCTGAAAGAACAAAGCTGTGGGCTGTTGCTATGAATGCTGACCCCTACTTGCTAGGTTAGGATATTATCTAAGAGCAAACAATGCTGGGTGGCTTCATGTTTAGTATCTGCCTTTGTTGAGAGGCAAAGGTTTTGGTTTTACTCATTTTCAGTGAAAGAGGTGCTGTAGAGAAGCAACTTTAGACCTGCAATGGGGTCTCTGCCAAGCAAATCACTCCTGCACTGCATCATCTTCTGCTGAATCACTTCTTGTCCTGAGGTTTCCCTCGGAGGGAGTAAAGGACAATGCCAGTGTCCAGGCAGCTCCTCCAGTTTTTTCCCTGCAGGAGTGTCTGAAGAGGGGTGTTTGGGGTGCAGTGGTGTCACTTGTGCCTCAGTGGGCTTCAGCAGGTCCCCACAACATTTCTTCAATTAGGGGGGAATCAGGTGCCTCTGCATGTGGGTATTGCTGGGTTATATAAGGCACTGCAGCAATCAAATCCTTCCTAATGCTTTCCCAAAGAACTGCTGCAGGGACACTCACACCTTGCACACAAGGGTCACAGGGCACCTTGTACTCATCACTGGAGGCTTTGAGAACTTAAAGAGGAGAGATCCAGCAGTCTTAGAAAAAGCCTGAGAACTGGTCCTCCAAGGAGAAAGTCTGAGTGGCAGGGAGAGCCCCAGGCCTCTTTTGTGCTGCCATTTTTCCATTGGTAGCACAGGGGTAACTAACATTCAACTCCAGGCCATCAAAAAGAATAGAAATGCTTCTAAAATTTTCCAAAGCTTAAAAAAAAATGCACAGAATCATTGCTACTGCTTCTCTAGCCGAAAAAAAGTCCCTGATTCAGGGGCCTGCCCTTTGCAGTTACCATCTCCAGACAGTCCTTGTTGGGACAAATCAACTTACTGCAACATTTGCTTGATTTAGGGACCAGATGCAAGTGCTTTTAGGGCACTTTCCTCCTGCTGACCAGCTCACATGAACACAGGTGGAGAAAAGCAGTCACAGAGCACATACCAACAACCAGCAGCACAGATGCACCAACCAACTGTTGTCACTGAGGTGGCATATTAATGGTTATTCAGACTTGCACTGACAAACACACTATTTTTGGTTTTGTGCTAGTCAGCCGAGGTCCTGAGCTCCTGCTGATCAAGGATCATGAAGGAGACGATGCAGCAAATGAGATTTGTATGCTGAAAGTCACTCGTGCTTTGAGAGCCTGCCAAAAATAATGTTTCAGAGGGCATGTATAACACTGCCAAAATCAAGCTGATGAATGGCTGTATCATTGAATTTGGATGCAGAATGAGGGTCAAGTTCGGAACAGTCTAGCAATAGGCCATTCATGCAATCTAAGCAGGATGGGATCAGGGCATTTTGTAATCAACACTTATCAAAGCCCTGTTTTATTCCAAAGTGCTGTAGAAAGAAGGCAGAGAGAAATTAAGTCTGGAAGGTAGATGACAAGGGTAGTTTAGGGCTGTATGGTGCCAGGCTTATCTGAGTTTTTGGGTCTTTCTTCTAGTTAGGCACAATAAAACAAGAAAAGGAAACGCTGATAGTCGCTTCAGAAACCTGTACACATCCAGGAGTGTGTTCTGCAACGCTGGTGTTGTCTTTTCTTCCAGGAGAATTGTTCATGGTTAATATGAATCCAAAACACAGGAATAAGAAGTCTGGAGATTAAATGCTGCACAATATTTTGCTTGAAGATGTGAGGAGTTTGAATTTAAAAAATGAGGCTTAATTCTGAAAGCATACAGCCTCACATTTCTTTTTTTTTTATTGAGGAATTTTATCTCCCTGGGTAACATGCAGGTGGTACAGCAAGAAGTGCATCTCTTTTTCCTATCTAGAGAAAGGTGGTGAAGAAAAGCACAGATCAGGCACAGAGAGTGTCAGGTCTTGACTGAATACCCTCCCCTCTTAGCTTTTGCTTTTCAGTTCCATTTACATTTTTCTCTTTAAGCAGTAGGTGCTTTCCCATTGATTTTGGTTGAAAGAGCTTTTTTTATGACAAGTTACTTTGGACTGAAGCCAGTTTTAACCAGTTTTATAGTCAAGGACCTTGTGACCAAGAAGAATATCACGTTCAAGTCCACCATGACAACTGCTGAGAAGAAAACTGAGGGCTAACATCAGAGACAATGCTGCCTAAAGTTACCAACAACCACAGTTCTGCTAATTGCTATTACCTTATGAAAAGTGAAATATCATTTCTAACACACAATCAACAGCTCGTGGAGATGTGTTGGGAATGTCATGGACAATTCAATTAAAATAACTGGATGTGTGGTAATTGTTGCTATAACCTTCTGTGGTTTTTGTGACCTCAGTGGTATCTTATACCTCACTCATAAGCTCCCAAAGTGATGAAAAACCACTTCAAATCCATAAAAAAAGGCCAAGTCCATGGTGTGGAATTATATCCAGATGGGAACATAACAGGCAGATGACTAAGAAAACCACTTAATGTAAATTAGTTGTTTGTACCCAGAAATCTCATGTGAGAGAGCTCATGATGCACATGGCTCAATGGAAGACAGATACAATAAGAGAATAATAAACATGTAATTAAGCAGAGTTTACAGCTGAGGCTATCTATCCAAAATCATCTGCTCAGTGTTGCCATAATACCTAGTGATGGACAAATCCACCCCATTGTATCTGGACATACTGGTTTAATAGATATTTGTCAGTTCTACGTCTATGCTTAGGTTACTAAATGACTCGTATGAGGCAAATTAAATCTCATGGCAGAATATTACGTTAGAAACATTAGCTGAGCCTTACAGACCCGAGTAATTGCAGAGCTATTCCAAGTCACGAGTGATGATTTATACCTACCTTTTCATTAATTTATTGCCTGCCCCTAAATTGGAGAGTTGCTCTTCAGGAAAAATGTCTCAGTTAAAATAAGGACTGAACTCTGGGAAGACAAAGGACTTTGATTCAAGATAGCAAAGAGGGTAATAAGGATTGAAGAGTTGCAAGTGATGTATTAGTTTGCAGTTTGAATTCAGCTCCAGCAGAAATCTTGCCAAGATACCCAATTCTTTCCACACTTATCTCTGGACAGCAGGGCTGGTAGCCGTCCATTTCATCCAGACAGGAGTCAGATTTTGACCCATGTACTAAACAGTTATCAGTGTCTCCCTCTCCCAACCAAACAAGTCCATCTGAGTGATCTTTAAGGTCAAATGATGAGTGGGGCAGTGCACATAAAGAGTTTGTACTTAGCTGCATCCTTCTGCCCAGCTCCTGCTCAGGCAGGAGTCATTGTGTCATTCTGTGCTCCTGCTCAGGACCACAAACAGCCTGTCTCTGGTCAAGGATTTCACCACTTCTCAAGGATTCCTCCTCTTCCTCACCACTGCCAGGCATCTGTCATGTGGGTCTGGACTAAAAGTGTTGGCTGCTTTGTTCCCTGATCTCCCTGTGCTTCCTCACACTCTCCCAGACACCCGCTGCTCACACAGTGGGGGTTAAACCATGTTGGTACCAATTCCTGCAGCATGGATTTGTCTGTGTACAAGCACTGATGAACAATCCCTCTCCACATTTCCCTGTGAACAAACAGCAGCAACTCAAATGTTTGCTGAAACACAAAGGGATTTAGGCCTGGCTGAGCAGGACCTCTCTGTCTGCTTAGGCACAAAAATGCAATGGGATCTTTCTCTGTTGTTTTCCCAGCTACTTTCCAGCTTTATACTTAACTGGTTATTTAATTGGTGACTCACTGTCAGTGTCTATGATCAAAAAACACTGCTGGTCTCTAGAGGGAAGTATATTTCATTCTCGCAGGCCACATTGAGGATGATGATGTTGCAAAGCCTGGAGGGTGAAGGTCAGCCTTCATAGGAGGGAGGAAGGAGAGGTGGCTGTACTTTCATTAGCCAAAGAGGTCACATTTTTAAAGGTCAGATCTCTCATCTTCAATTTCCTAGCTACTATCCAAGCAGTGCTTTGAAACGCATTGCTGCTCTAGCTGTAAATAACAAAACCTAAATTTAGGCCAGTTTATGAAGCAGCACTCAACACCACAGCTTTCATGGCATCTCCTCTTTGGAGACCTGTAAAAAGCAAATTTACCCTGAGAGTTGTTGTCTTACAACAGGTGTCAGATTCTCTTAGAATCTGAGATTGGAAATGAATGTCTTGGCAATGGTGAAAAGTGCTTTGTGTTTGGAGAGCAGCAAGTTAAATGCCTAGCCTGCATCCATTTTTCCTGCTTCAGCTGTGCAGCAGTGCTAAAAACAGCCCAAAACACCAACAGCTTGCCTGCTTTTATGAATTCAGGTTGCCCTAATTTATAGGGCTGTATGTGCATATATATGAGCAGCTACTCTGGGTGAATGGGGAGAAGAGCTCCACCCAGAAAAACTGGAGTGTGTTTTTGGGCTGGTACTGGCTTAGAGGGACATTGGCAAAGGTTGGTTAATGCAGCTGCAAAAAATGTGGCTCACACGTCAGAAGATAGGACTGTGATGCATTTGGAGTAGCCAGCTGTGCTGTATGAATAGGGGAGTGGGGAGTGCTGCTGGACAGAGTACAGCTGTACATGCTGTGTATGGATCGTGTGGAAGAAGAGCCACATGGATAGACTTGCCTTTGCCAAGAGGCCAACCTAGAAACAGAGACTAGACAGGAGTAAGGGAATAAAGGTGGTTATTTATTTGAAAGGCCTTCAGAGGCACACCCTGGGCAGGCCAAAGGCTACACCCAAGATGGACCCTGAGTCACGAGTTCTTCACACTTTTATAGCTTTGGTCTATTTGCATCTCAACCCAATTTCACCAATTAAACTTTAGCTAATGATGTAATTTCCCCTCAGCTCGCCCCCCTTCTCAAGATGCTGGGTTACACATTTTGGGCCTAGGCCGGGCTGGGTGTCCTTGGAGAGCAGCCTGGAGAGGCTTTGTTCTGTCTGTCTCAGCGTGAGAGAGCAGCAGCTCACAGGCTCCAGGACACTGCAGAGTTACACACTGGGAATACAGAATCTGAAAAATACAAAAGCTAAAACATAAGGCACCAGTGGTAGGAAGGCTTGTCTTTGGAATGGTCTAGCCTAACCAGCTCAGTGGCCTTTTTTACAGAATTTATCAAACTGAATAATAGAGCAAACATAAATTGAAAGCAAGCATGCTACTTAGTTTATTTACAAAGCTAATAAAAATGCAAAAAATACAGTAATCAAATTATGTTCTCAAGTAAAAATGAATCAATGGATTAATAACTTCAAAGTGCTTCTGTACCAAATTAACACAATAAGCAATCAAATCAAATGATGAGGCTGTCAGTTTCACTCTCAGTCCTTGTCACTAATGAAGTTGTGCTAAGAGAATCAGAGGAAGAGTTGTTTTCAGCCCAAAAGTGTCTGGCATCCTACCCAAAACACTCCTTTCACTCATCTGGGAGCAGGGCAGGTTGCACCACCTGTTTGGTCTGGACTTAGACCCTTACCAAGCAAGAATGAGAGAGGTGAGCAATATTCCTCTTTCAACATAAGCAGTGCTCAGCTATTGAGGCGTAAATAGGGATTCTTGCCATAACATTTTTTAAAGTCCTGTGGCTGTTTCAGGGAGATGGGTGTCATTACCAGCTCCTCTGTCCATACACACGGTTTGAGGGATAGTAGATCCACCCTCTAGCAGAGGTGGGATTGCTAAATACTGCATGATGGCAGCTTTAGAACAGCTTTTGTCCTCAGCAGAACTTCCTGACTACCTCAGCGGCAGGCTGACATCATTTATTTTTATGAAGCTGTGAAAGGTGTTTCTCCTTGAGCTGTACACAAACATTCATTTGTAACTGGGGGAGGAGGGTGGCAAGAGAAAGAGAGAAAATACTTGGACTAAAGTCAACCTGGAAGAGGAGCAATTCAGTGAGGAGCCTGCAGCTGTGTCTGGGAGCTGGGCAAGTGCACTCTGGCCTGTGCTGGACCACCCCCAGGAGCCAGGAAAGTGCCCACTGGCCCAGGCTGGATCATTCTGAATCCCTGGAGTCACTGGATTCACTGCTGCTGACACACAAATTAACAGTAGGCAATATGGGGAGAAATGGAGAGACCTGGAGAATGTATTGCTCAAGAATCCCCAGGTAAATGTGCACTGGGAGAGGCTGAGCTTTCTGATGACCACTGTATTCCCTTCCTGAAACAAAACTGAACCCCAGTGAGTGCTGGGAACAAGAAGCGCTGGGTTCATCCTCTACAGAGAGATGCTGAGGAAAACGTTTCTGGATGTTTCTGTCACTAAAATATCTCACTAGGAGAGTACAAAGGCAGATACTAGTGAGTTTATCAAAAGGAAGAGCTTTCAACCCATCAGGGAGCAACAATGTGCTGTCCAAGGAATATGAAGATAAGCTACTCTAATTTCATGCTGTGTTATTTTATTCCATAAGACAAACTATTACTTGCTTTCATAAATTTATAACGGTGACCATACAAATTATGGCTTGATGTCACAGTCAGTCTCTTGGCTTAGCTAGCAGGGGAGAGGAAAAGGTAATTGCAAAACGTACAATGACAATAAAACAGTAAAGCTAGGTGGTTATGTTAGCCATTATTTCTGATGTGTGAATGTTTCCACTACAGCTAATTTTCGAGAGGAAATTGGAAATTTCTTTTGAAGAAAAATCCTTCCTGGAATCCTAATAAGGGCCAGAGGAAATGGATGGTAAAACCTCATGGCAAGTCGGGTGAGCAGCATGAATGAGTGGTAGCAGGAAGGTTTGCTGGGATGTCACTTGTTGCTTCCTGACAGCTTCAAGGAGAGGGTGTCAGTCAAGGATTGATTGAGATGAGCGTAGGCATCAGCCTGGTGGTCATTGCTGGGGGAGCATTTGGAGTGTTGCAGTCTTTGGATATGAAGGAAACAGACAAGGCAAGAAATTGGTTCAACAACTCCTCTGAGCAGATCACCATAAGCAATAGCAAGAAATTTCTAGCAGACAGTGAGAGGAAAGCCCCCACATCAAATCTGTGTGGGTGGTTAGCAGGAGCGCAGGGACCTGATTCTTTTGGGTACTGTTCTGAAATGTTGGGAAGTCACCGAGGATAACCTCTCTGGGACAATGGCATTGACTTTAGTAACTCTTCAAAGTGAAGATGAGCCAACAGAAGGTGGGTTGTGGTACAAAATAAAATGTTCTAGGGCATTCTGACTATTGAAGTAGGTGCTTGTTTAACGTGGCTGGGAATACTGTTATTAAAATAAATATTTGTTGCTAAGATACCCTGTTAGTTCAATAGCCTTGAAATCTAGTTTGTGTCATTAGACTGGAGGTGCAGATATTTTATGGATATGTCATTGCAGGGATTGCAGGCAGACCTAGGAGGCAGGGAGGGAACTCCTCAAACACTACTAAGAAATAAAACAGCTGCTAGCAGCAGCTCTGACCTGCAGGGCAAAGCTATCCTTGGAAAGCAAGCAGCTTGCTGAGTGGGAGGAAGAGCAAGAAGGAAAACAGTGGTAAGAGAGAAGGGCGAAAAGGAGCAGGATGAGCCACGAGGGAAGGGTGCAAACTACCTGATAAATGCCACCTCATTTAGGCTTTGTTCACATCAGCCCGTGAGGAGGAGTAGCAGAGGCAGAACCTGGAAACAGAGGTTGGTCTGACAGCCAGAATCCCTCAGTCTTACCACAGGACATGCAGGGGTTTTACTTGAGTCTGACCCTGGACTTGTCCCATGAGCTGAGGTCCAGTCAGTGGCTGGAGCACCATAGATGTACTCCTACACTGTGTCTTCCAGAGTGGGCATTGTCCAAGCATAAACAAGCACACAGATATTAGGTTCCTCACCCAAAGTGTGGCTGGGCACTGGAACAGGCTTCCCAGGGCAGTGCTCACAGCTCCAAGCCTGACAGAGCTCAAGAAGTGTTTGGACAGGCTGTCAGGCACATGGTGGGATTCTTGGAGCTGTCCTGTGTGGAGCCAGGAGCTGGATTTTGATGATCCTTGTGGGTCCTTTCCAACTCAGAATATTCTATGATTCTATGATCTAATTTAGGTCAGCACCAGCCTGCTTCTCAGATCTCTAGCCCATAGTATAGAAACGTTTATTCCAGCCTTCCTAAAGCCAGTTCTCTCTGCCATTTAGAGAGGGCAGAAGGTATCCCTAGAAGCTTCCAGATATTAATTCAGCATCTTTGATTGAGCATCTTTCTCTCTCTCCATTGATAATTTAAGAAATGAGTAGGAAATGCTGGATGACTCATTCCACCAGAGGTACTGCTTTTCTGAGGAGGATCAGCAGCTTTTTAAAGAAAAGGCAGTGGCATTAGCTCATCTTTTTCTTCATCTTCCATCTCACCGTATAATAAGACTAGGGGGTGGAAAATGTGCCTTGAATGAAAACAGCTTTGCCTTTGTGCTTTCCTCAGCCCCAGAAGATCTGGTTTTGTCTGATAGGAGAGCATGCCAACCTCAGCATGGAGGGGAGCCAGGGAGGGAGCGTGAGGAATCCTCTGTCCCTCCTGTTGGCAGGGGATCCCTCTGCAATCCTTAAAGGGGTCTAGCTCCCAAACCTCACAGGGCTCAGCAGGAAAGCTAGCAAGAGGGAGTCTGAGTCTCATCTGGGAAGCAGCAGGAGGCTCTGTTCCCTGCAATATGTCAGTAATAACAAAAGTAGTCACTGAGCAGGACCCAGGGTGTTTTGGGACAAGGCACTGACTGCCCTTAACTGGAGCAATTTTGCTCTTGCCCCTCCTGCTTCTGGCTCCATCACTCTCACAACCAGAGATGGGTCAGGGTAATCAGAGAGATCCTTTGCATGTTCAGGTGTTTATCAGAACAGGTCCCAGGGTTGCGCTGTTCCTGCTCACACAGGTGAGCACCAGAAAAGCCCCAGTCTGCAGATCTCCTTAACAGCAAGCACACGAAAGCTTGAAAAAACATCACCCCTCCCATGCTGGAGACTGACCCAAAAGGGAAAGCACAAAGGAGAAAGCACCAAGGTTGAGTCCTGGTTTCAGCCAAAGAAGTCCTGGGGCAATGCTGGCACGCAGAGGAAATTTACCATGTATTCTCCCTATTTCTTGGTGCTTTAGCAGGTGATACCAACATCTGTATTTCTCAAGTCATTGGATACAATTTCATTACAAAGGGTTTTGTCAGATGGTAACCCTTGCTGTTTAACGTGTTATAGCCTCCAGCTGCCTGCTCTGTCCCTCTGTTCAAAGTCACAACCTTTTAAAAGTCAGCAGAAGGAGACATGCACCCACCTACATCTGCTCCCATTCCCAGTCCTGCAAATGAGGGCCTACAACTAATGCCATGGATCAAAATTTGGAGCCACCAAAGAAGAGGTGACATTTCCTTCACCTTGCATTTCTAAGGGGGTGATAACCTTTGCAACTGGGAATGAGTGACAGCTGGATCTGGTCACACATTAAAGCAGTTGCTCAAGTTTCTCAAAGCTCCTGTGTGGCAGTCGGAAGCTGTGCTGGCCCTAGAAGGACTTTTCTTGCACAATAATACAGGTACAGTGATTTGAACAACACAGTTTGTTCTTGGGTGTGTAGCTGTGTCACCATTTCTGCTCTTTGTGCTCCTAAAGAAAGCAAAGGTATATTTTATGAGCAAGCCAGACTATCCCAGAAAGCACAAGCTCTTGCCAGTGTAGCTGGATCTGCACCAGAGGCTTCTGCTGACACAGTTAAGACAGTCAAGGATTATTCTGCTTTTCTCTCCCATCAACCCACCAGGCTGGAAAATATCTGTTGTAGAGAGCAGAATAAAAGCAATCACAATAGTTTGTCTTTTCTGTGGTGCTCCAATTTAAACAGGATCACATGGGCAGCATCCGTGGGTGCAGCTTTACTGCAGAGATCGATTTCAGCGCCCTGAAGAATTTGACCAGTGGTAATGTAGTGTGGCTTTAAAATTAGAAAGCCCAATTACAGCCAGGCTCTGTCTGCACAGCTTCTGCTTTAGTGGTTGGAGCCACCAGCCTGCTCATGTGAGGGCAGAAACCTGCCAGAGATGCCCCATGGCCAGCCTTTGAAAACAAAATTTTGGGAGTCCACATGAAGAGGAGCACAGATTTACATGCAGCTGCTGTGCTGTCTGCTTGTATAACCATTTTTTACTCACAGGGAAGTGATTCTGGCAGAGTATAAATACTGCCATAACAGTTCTGAGAGCAGTGCTGAAGGAGAAATATGTGGTCTAGCAGGGATGGCTAGTGAAGCACTTATGTCACCTCCTCGCAGGGTGATGGAAATATTGTATTATTACTAACCTATCCTAGGAAATGGAAGTCCTCCATCATTTTCCTTGTCCCTGTGCTTTAATAATGAGAGTGGTGAACCATATGGTGTCCTCTACAGGCTGAGAATCTGTGGACAAATTACTAAATTCATTAAAGTCAAACAGGTAAAATCTTGACCCTACTAACTTCAGTGGGGCCTGGATTTTACTTTATGTTCACAAACTTGCCTGTGTGTATAAAGTCCTTTTGTACTGCACTCTGCTCTTGTGTAATAGCTAACTTATTTTCCAGTATCAATGTTTAACATAGATTTTTTTTTTTTCCTAAGTAGTTTTTAACGTAGAGCTAATTGATTCCAGCTCTGCCCTGAGTTTCTGGCAAGTGAACCATACTTCCTTTGCAGGGGGGTGATGCATGGGGATGTTATTATCTGATCCTGGGACTGGGAGGCAAAGAATCCACTATGTCATTGTCCCCCATTCCTGCAGCTGTTTAAAGCAGCCAGAAGCAGTGGAATGTTCCCCCACTCCCCACTGGTTGTAGTCAGTGCTCACCTTCCAGTGGAGTGAAGGACTGCCCATTTTGCTGACCAGTGGAGATGATGTTCAAAGATAGCCACTCTCTCATCTTGCTTCTCCTATAATTCCCCAGTAGTTTCAGGCATTTCGCTTATTGTCCCTCCCCTTTTTCTCAAATTGATAAACCAGGGATAATATTTATACACTCTTTCAGCTGTTATGATGGCTATTAATTACTGTTCAGGCACTGCTCTGAAATTAATGTATTGTGCAAGTACTAAGTGCAATTTAATTATTGAATTTCAGAATTATTTGACTCTATGGGCTATTTTTAACTCTTGTTTCTTAGTCTGTGTAGAAAACATACCTGTTTCTTTCAGTCTGCAAAAGTCTGTGTTGATGGCAAAAAGTATATATGACTTGAAACTGGATATTACAGAAATATGAGACTTTCTTGACGCCTAGAAACCAGAGTAATGCTTGCATCATCTTCTATACGCACTGGTGCACCTTCTTTTTTCCTATCTCCTCCCTTTCTTTCTTTGCACTGAATGTTGTGGTTTCCCCACCAGTTGCTACATTAAACCTACCTGGAGGTTCTGCCTATCTGGAAACAGCTTGGTCTTAAGATTAACCTGTCCCCAATCTTACCTTCAAAACTCATTCAGTTCCTGTCTTCTAAACTCATGTCAATTTCTTAATTTCTTTTCAAGCTAAGGAAAAGAAATTCTGTGTTTTTAATGATTTATGACTGAAAATCTTTGGGGATTTGGCTGAATTCTATGTGGAGGGCTCAAATAGAGGGTTTGTATATTGTCAGATATGTCAGTCATTCTTGGGCTGAATGGATGTTGCTCGGTCTCTGTCTGTCTTCACCAACTCATGACATGGATTTTGTGTGTGTGTGCTTGTGGAAGGAGGCAGAGAGCTGCACTTCTCCGAGTTTTGTCCTGCTCCCTCAGGAACATTGAGAAAAAGCAGTGCCTGTGCTGCGAGGACTATGGGGACCAGCACTGAGGGAACTGTATTTGCTGGGTTCCCCATGTATTTGCTGCATTCCCCTGTCTTTATCATACCTCCTCTGCCTGATGTGTGCTGGGTTGTTTCCATGGTCTAGAGAATAACAGCACTTACTCTGTGGGGAATTCAGAAGGACCTGATTCCCCATGGCTCCAGCAGACAGGGAAAACAGGATCCTAGTATTTGTAGCCAGCTAAAAGGAAAAAAAAAAAAACCCTTATACTCCAAAAGCCATAGCGAGGATTTAGGGGAATGGATGAGAGTTGCATGCTCAGCTGCTCATCTTTAAAACCTGATAGGATCAATGTTCAGACAGCAAAATGTTGTAATAAATTTCTCTACTGGATATTTCTCTTCCACCGACAGTTTTGGTGAGTCTACAGAGGCTAACTCAAGAAATGCCCATAATTTCTCAAATTCTCAAATCTGTGTGCTGCCAATAACTCTGTTCTGGGAGTACTGGGTAATATCTGAAAGGCTCAGTGACCACCCTCTGCCAGACAAATAGCACAGCTGCTGCAAATGAATCTGAGGAAAAGGAGGCCATTGTGTTTATGCTGGAGTGGAGGGAAGACCAGGAGTCTCCTCAGATTCTCTCCTAACCCAGCTGTTGCCCCTGAGATCCCCCTGCCTCAGGGGAGGCACGATTCAGGATGCTATGGAGCCTTCATGGCCTCAGGCAGTGCCTTTTCCAGGGGAGCTATGGGAAGAAAACATAAATGTAGAAAGTTAGGGAGCAACATGGAGCCATCAACCAGTTCTTCCTCTCTGAGGAAGAGTTCAGAGCGGGAGACCCAGACAAATGATCATGGCTCCAACCTTGTCTTGATTTATGCATGAAGCCAAAAGTCAGTTATTTTTCTGTGGGAAAAAAAAAGAAAAAAAAAAAATCTGTACAATATTTTTCGTCCCAGAAAAGCCAAAATACCTGGAAAGGGCTTTCTTCTCTCCACTAGAGGAGTGGTTCTGAGCAGGCTGAAAATGGCAAGACAGGAGAGAGGAAAAGCCTTTAACAATACAGGAGGAAAAACTTGGAGAACTGATGGCAGGCAGCATGGCTCTATGCTTGTAAGGAGAAATGCATGGAAAAGACAAGAACAAAATAGGAGACAGAAATAGCTGGATACTGTACCCAGTAGCTACAGAAAAAAACCCAATACTTTAAAACAGTAAAGCTTCTGTCTTGCTGGTAAGATAAAACCAAGCAAAAGGGCTTTCCACTAGAAAATGAAGGCATAACCTGTTGAGAAGAGGGTGTCTTGGATGGCATCATATTTTTTTCTTGGTATGACAGTTCCTGTGTTGAGTCTAGAGGTATGAATCATGCTACAGTAGGACAAATAGTTAAATGGGTCTGAATAATTAAGCACATGTGAACGGAAAGGAAGGAGTGCTGGAGACTGAAAAATGAGAAATTGTCATTCCACAGAGAAAAGGGTTTGAGTAACAGTCAGAGCGACTCTTTATACATTCCCAGCATGTCCATGCAGCAGCTACAGCAGTAATGTAGTAATCAGTCAGAGTCAGGGTGCATTTGAGCTGTTACAAAATACATGGTTTGATTTGGTTCCATACCACAGCTCTTCTGCTGTTGCTGTTATGGTTTTCCATCAGTATATAATATTCTGCCTAACTGTATTTTAATAGCACACTATGGGCAGCTCTGTGCTCTGCTGAAAACACAATATTTAAACAAAGAACTGTGAATTTTTAACCTGTTCATATTTTATGGCTAAGATTATTGAATTTCTTATGGCACTCCAATAGTTTTCTGCAGAGGTCACTGTGGCCTTTCATGAATAGGCAGTGTAACAAGTTGGTCCATTATCATATGGCCCCATCTTCCAAAGTCTGAAATATGGCAGCTGAGAAGTAGAAAGGTAGACAACACCAGGGGCTTTCCCAGAGATTTTTGAGGGGTCAGATATCAATTATTTATAACATAGGCAGAAATGTGCAGTGGTTGTTGCTTCAGCTTCATACTGTTGCCTGAGTGGCCTCATTCACTGTTTGGCCTCAGCCCCAGCTGAGTTCAGCATCACACAGAGATGGATTCATGGGTCATTCCAGCCGGAGCACACTGTCCAGCCCCCTTCCCAGACACCTCTGAACTGCTTTCTAGCCCTGAGCAGGTAGAGGCTACACATGAAGAAAAATACAGCCATTCATAGCTGGCAGGCTGAGGAAGCTTGGAAGACAAGCCCTCTGACTCGGGCTGCTCTGGCACTGCCATGGCAGAGCCACGAGCCTGTTCCAGCTCCTGCACAGCTGCTGATGCAAATGCCCAGCAACGAGGGTACCAAAAGCTATCATTAGCAGCACTTAAACACAGCAGTTTGGAAGCAGCATAGGAAAACACAAAACCTCTGATTGCAGGAAGCTGGGATAAAGTCCTAGCACCCTGGGAGAAAGAATAACCCGTGTTCTAATATCCTCTTTCAGAACAAGTCAGGCTTTCAGCTGCTGTGGTGACATGTGGCTGAGGATGCCATTAATAGAGAGGGTGTGACATCTCGCTGAAGTCTCATCTCCAGGCTGAACGTAACTAGGTGAGCGTGTCATCTGCAGCTAAACAGGATAAAAGCAAGACTCCGTGTCAGGATATGTTCCTGGATGGCACAGTCATGGAAGTGACCACCTGTCAGCTGTGCACATTTTGGGAATGTGGCAGCAGGTCTTCGTCAGCCAAGAGGACACCTGACAGAACATCAGACTGTGATGCTGTAGACACGCCTATAGCATGACTAAGAAGGGATGTCCATACACAAACTTGGCACATTCTAATTCACCACAGGGTCACACTTGTATCAAATCATGTGATGCCCCATTTAAATTAATTTTTAACCAATTTTTTAGTTCTTGGTAAACCTGAACTTCTGGTTTATGTGGATGTAGCTATATTTTTGCGAGGCAGCAATTGGCCCATCTATCCTCTTTGGGGTTTCCATTTTGTACTGATAAACCAAAGCGAAATCTCATTAGTGTCTTCTGAAAATAGCTCACAGAGTTGTGGTTTCCATCAGAGTGGCTGTTTTTGCATTCCAGCCTCGGTGAGCATCACACAAACCAGCACAGGGGCTTGGCACAGCAAAACTCACCACTTCCAAGATGATTTGCCTGTCAGGCACCCGTGTAAATGGAATTGTGTCTGTGATAAGCAACTCTATCCTCATTATCCTCTCTTAAAAGCCTATACCACTTTCTGATTAATTCAAGAGGAGCGGATAAGGGCCCTGTCATTTTACATTGCTTAATGCTTTCCATTACAAAAGACCATCGTGACGTTTCACCAGAAACTTTCATATATTCAGTGTTTTGCCGGGGGGTGAGGGGAGCTGGATTCTCAGCAGCAGCAAAGCCTTTTGGCTGAAAGAGTGAAATTCTTGTTAGGTTTTTGTGAAGAAGTATATTGTCCCCAAAATATCACCCTTAATTTTAATCTTTAGGAAAGACTTGCTTCCTTGCCAGCCATCAGCTTTCTGAGGGTAGGCTGTGGCTGTAGCAGAACCACTCATCTTACTCCTCTTGGGACGCCTCAGTATCTCTGCTGAAGCAATCAGTGATGAGAAGAGAAACAGGCCAGGGGCCTTCCCTTTCTCTGTACAACCATACATTATTCTGAGCCCCGTATACAGCAGCAGAACACCTTCTTTTCTGGGGCACCATGTTAAACACCAGCATTCCCCCTCCTCCCTCCAGCTCCTCACTCCCCACAGATGCTGCAGGGACCTTCTGTCTCCAGAGGGTGAGCAAGGAGCGAGCTGAGCACAGCAGTCCCAGGTATATCCATTCCCAGCCTGGAGGGGACAGCTGGGATTCAGTTCCATTGTCCAAAGACAACTTGTGCTGTTTCAGACATCCTTTTCTCTCCTACAGATTTCTCTGGGGCTGAAGGAAAAGCAGGAGACCCACGATCTTCTGGAGAGGTGGCTGGAGAGTAAATGGGGTCCCTGGAGTGTGTAACACAGCACCAGAAATCCATGATTAGGGAATAGATTTAGGTGCTCCTCTTTATCCCCACTTTCAGACCCTTGCACATACCTATCCCCACTACAGGTACTGCAGGAGGAGTGAATGTCTCAGCTCCTGTTACTGTCACTGGAGAGCCATTTAGCAGGACCTGGAGAGCTGTGAATTCACCAGACATCCCATTTTAGGGAAGTCCTGTAGACCCCAATGACTACAGTGGCAGGATAGGTTAAGTGTTTCACATGTAGACAGCTATTTCAGCACCACCCAAATCTTGGGGTCTGGGTCTGGAGCCAAGTTCCATTCTCTGTGTCTGTGCCTGGGGTTCAGGTTCTTCTCACAACTGGCAGCAGGTTGCTACAGTTATATGTAATTTGTTCAACATCATTTTCCACTCCAGGGGAAAAAATGGGGAATTACATTAAAAAAAACCCTGAAACATGCAAAAAAATTTATGTTAAGAAACAAGTTGTGAAGTCAGACACTTGGAAATTAAAAGTTCTGTATGTAGAAGTCATTCTGCAAAACCTAATTCAGTTACCTTTTGAATATATTGCAATTTTCTACATTTTACAGCATTATAATTTCTTCGTATCCACCTCTCTCTTCATTTTGCATTTCAAATTGCTTTCCTTCAATGTTTAATGATACATTATTAATATAAATATAGCAATACAAATGTATTACAAATGTCTCTGTACAAAAACTGTATTTATTTAGGCTGCATGGTGAAGCACTTGAAAGCCAGGAAATGCCAGATGTACACCTGGCAAGCGCAGCGAGATACATTCTCTATCCCAGAAATCTTATGAATCAAATTAACACCAGGTGAACCATCTGCCACAGGGATAGGATGGGAAGACAAAAATAATAGTGACCAGGACATGTTACATAACCTAGGTGTGAGCACTGAGAGAAAATGAGTGCTTGCCTTTGTTTTCTTCTAAGTGGTTTCAGGAGACCTCTTGGCCCTGATGCTGTTGACATTCCTGGAATAATATTGTGCATATTGCACATATCCCCGGATCTTCTGAAATGGCATCATCAGAAGCAGTTTGCCCGTGGGGGCTCAGAGATGCCTTCCTCCCATGCTTGTTAACAGACACATTCCTGGTGTTAGGAATTTGCAGTATTAAGTAGGAGTTCATCTACCAAAAGTGCTGCAAGTAAAAAAAAAGGATATTTCATGTTACAGAACATGACTCTGGGCTCCAGGGTAAGGGCAGCCCACCCTGAGCCCACTGTCCTGAGAAGCCAGGGCTTTGCAGTGCAGATCCTGCCCTGAGTGGCCTCGCATCACTGGGAGCTGGCACATACTTGGATTAATCTTCTTCGTGTTCAGTGTTATTTTCAGGGGTGGATATCTGAGCATGGCTGTGTGCAACAATCCTGAACGTTGTATGCAGAGCAGTGATCCCATTCTTTGGGTCTTTGTGTCTGAGTACCTCCTGCTGGCTCTAGAGACAGAGAATGACACTGACACTGCTCAGTGTCCCCACACGGGATATTTTAGACATGGAGGACAGAAAAAAGAGGAGATAAAATAGAACTAGGTTCTCAATTTGATCTCCTTGCCAGTTTTTCCACCAGATCATTACCTCTGATACAATTCCTGGGCTCTGTGTGATGCCTCTGTTTTTATGCTCATGTGAAAATATCTCAACGATGGAAATGTAGAAAGAGACAGTAATGTGATTCCATGCCCCTTTTGCTAAACTGGATGAAGGCCACTCTTTTGCCCCAAATGCATCCTTCTCCAGCAGGCTCTGTAGAGCATCCCAAGCTGCTCTGTGCTACAGGTTTCTGATGAAGGCACTGGTGGAAAAGTAGGCTCCTGAAGAACCCTGGCTTTTCAAAAACTGTCTGGATTACTGTTTCACCAATCCATCTGCTAATTTTGGTTCTAGATTTGTGCCTTTTCTGTGGGATCTAGGGGTATTTCCCAGCTTCTGGATCTGTGTGTGTGCCTTCTTCCCGCTTCCAGACCCGGGGCTGAATCACGACTTGGCATTTGTCAGCCTCCTGTCTCCACATTCCAAAAGCCTGCGTGAGCTGTCCAGAGAGGAGCAGTGACACACTTTCCTTGTACATCTCTCTGAAAGAAGAGGAGAGCAGGTCTGCAGAGCTCACCGCAGGGCCAGCGTGGCCTGTGCTACCTGAGCAGCACCCAGTCATGAGCACTTCAAACCCTGCACAATCTGTTCTCGATTTCTGGTGCGACAGATGATTCATAACACAGCAGAAGAATAACTAAATATAAATGGCAACTCTCACCATGCTGCTATTAATCATCTCAGAGTATTATTGTCCCACCACACTCCTCCCACCAGCTGACACCCCTCCAGAGTGTTAATGTCTCATAGGCTTGTGCAGCAAAGGGGGGCTAAGCACGGGTGAAGCCATGTCCCTGCACATTTGTAGTTCTTCTAATAACCAGTGTTCTCCCTTGTTACTCCTGGAATCTCCGCAATCCACTCCCCACCCACGTGCCTGCCATCTGCTTCAGGCTTTTTGGTGGTGTTGCTGTACCCATGTGAGAACAACTGCACACAGCTCATCCTCAGAGACATGTCGAGTGCTGCTTTCTTTCCAGTCTAGAAGGAGGAACTGTGGGAAGGGTGTGGAGATCTCCTCTTTCCTGATTTCTGAGACTTTTGAAAAAACATCTTTTCTGTTATGATCACAACAAAACGCTCTTTTTCTTCTCTTTTATACACACTTCAAAGCACACCTCTTGCCCTGATCTTTCTTTGGAGCATGCAGTTTGTTGCAGTACTCTTTGCTGTTGTTGGTATTGATCATTACAGTGTTTCCTAAGTTTGCTTGTTCCAGTAGGTGGAAAAACCCACCACTTCTCTGACCTTTAGAAATGCTTGCTTTTCTTAGCTATCAGCATAACTCAATGCACAAGATGTAAAAAGGGATGGAAGAAGATACATCTGTGTTGGTTTGTAAAAGTGGGGTCAAGTGGGTGGAAGAAAGAAATTATATTAATAGAGAGGTGTGAATTTATCTTGTTTATGCTGTTTCTTCTATGTATTCCACCCTGTCTCTTGGTCTGCACAGGAACAGGCAGGTCCACACTTACCCTACATGGTGCCATTAGCACTAAAAGGTTCTCTGAAAACTTTAATTACACTAATGACTTCAACCCAGGCTACCAAACAGAGAGTCCTGAAACTGGGGGATTTTTGTCTAACTTAATTGGCACTACTTTTAAAACCTCCCCTAAGCCACCCCAGAATGTCATTAGTTAAAAATGGGATTTTTCTGTGTTTGGCACAAAAACGGAGGAAGGCATGTTCTCACTGCAGGTGTGTTGGAGATCCCCTGTGGTACCTTCCATTACATCAGTCACCAGGAAACTGCACATTTCCACACAGCAAAAGGCTACATCAGTGTCAGTGCTGAAGCAGAATGAGAGGGGAAGGAAGAAACAGCGTTCTTTTTAAACATGTGTATAGCTCAACTGGCTAAAATGGCTTTAGAAAAAAATGCAGAAAAAATGCTTTCTTAAAACGCTGAATCAGAGGAATTGCTAAGAGAATTAGTCTGAAAGTTCAGAATTGAAATTACAAATTGAATAGAATATGTCCCAGAGACTTCATAATGGAAATATTGCCCTGTAAGTGCTAATAACATATTTACCATTGCTTGCTATCCAGGCCAAAGAAAAGTGAAGGGAACAAAAAGAGGGAGTGAGAATAGAAGGCTAAACACTTGTGTATGATGCAATGTTGTGATGTCTCTCTTAGCTGCCAACAAAAGCAACACTTTGAGTTTTGGCTGATAATTCAATTGGGAGAATTTCAAAGCAGTTTACTGATTAGCAGGAGAACAACTGTAACATAAATAGTAACACAGACTAAGCAGAACAATAGAGGGAGAAAACACAACATCTCCATGAGAAAACACTGTGCATCTCACTGGCAGCCAGTTAAGTGTCTGGAGTACAATAATCTGTCCCTTACCTTTGTGGGCACCACACCCAAGAAACACAAGGTTCAGGAAAATGGAACAAGGTGTGAACTGGGCAGATCATTCAGATCCCATCTTTTCTGGGGGTGCTTGGAAGTGGATATTTCTCTACCTCCTGAACTATGTTGCAAAGCAGTAAAGCATGTTGTTATCCTTTTGTGATGCCTCACATGTATTTTGAGATCTGCTTTCTGTATTTATTAATTTATACCTCTGGTTTTTTGCTCACATCATCCTCATCCTCAATCATTTCTACCCACAAACAGATTGTGTCCCCATGGCTCCCTGGCTGCCTGGCTGAAATTCTTCAGGTGCAATTGTTTGTGAGAAGTGCTTTTGTGGAGAAAACCCATCCTGCATGAGAGGGGAGGAGGGAGGAAGGGCAATGTAATATATTTCCTCTTTTGTCGTTTTTGCAACCCGTTGATCATTGTTAAGATAAGTGATTTTGTTTCCCTTTATATAAGTTGACAGTGTCCAGAATAGAAGATGTGTTTATCATAAACTTGGAAATGCTGGAGACAGGAAGGACTTAGTGGTCTCTAAGACTGTCCCTTGAGACAGCATTCCTAAAAATCCATTATTCTTTCCAGATCCTTGTAACAGCTAGTGAGCCTTCTGCTCTACCTTAAAAAAAGCTCCATGATATTTTTTTTACTTTCCTTCCTAGAGGTAAAAGTGGCAATAGGAGACCCAGGCTGTTTTCAGCTCATGCCTAATATGGGAAAAATCAGACAGCTCCAGAGGTTTCACCAGAGCAGTTTTCTCTCAGCTCTAATCAGTAAGAATGAGAAAAGAAGATATTTGCCGTTGCCTGCTGGGTCCATAGTTTTTCTTTGTTAGTGAACTACAATATCTGTGTTCATAGCACAAGAATGCAGCCAACAGATCCTAGACATACCATATATTTCTGGGGTTTAGCAACCCATAAAAGTGGAGCGTAGAATCTGATTTATCTCAGCAAATGGCTCCAACTGTTCTCAGGAACATATTTTTTTCATCAAAGGAGGTGTTCCCTAGTTTAAGTCTTGATTTGAATCTTCTTGCCCAGGGATATATTTACAGAACTAGCTATAAAATATTATCCACTTCATAAAAGCATTTTGAATGCTTTGTTCATGCAGTGACTCTCCTATAACCATTGTTTCTTCTGAAAGGAAACTAGCAGGATTATTAGTAATTGCTGGATTATCAAACAATGCACAACCTCATTTTCTGGCCTAAGCAAGTTATTTGAGCTTCATAAATGCTCAGTCACGTGCATTATTCTACTATGCTGACCTGAAGAGACCACCAAGGGAAAGGTAAATGACCCATAGAGGGACAGAAAAATATTTACATTCCTGAATGATCTGGGACTTCATTTGCTTGCTGCCTGTGGTGTTGCTTCTCTCATATGTGAATGCAGGGGATGCCTGGCCCCTCTGTCCCACAACATATTGATAAGAGACTGATGGCAAGCAATGGTGTTATAAATACCTGACATTTATCTTGGCTTGGTTCTAAATAGTGGAGTCAACCTTTACTCATCTGGAACCATCTAGCACGGCTGTTTTATGGTCCCTCCCTTCTTCCTCTCCCACCAACTTTCTTTTTTTTGCCTCTGAAGCCTAAATCCTGGTATGACACAGAGATGAAAAATCTTCGGGCTGGTCTCCATCGGAAAAAAATTCTATTGGTCTTCATAGGCCTCCATAAATCACTGGATGGCCTTCTTCCTTCCAGAAAGGAAATCGAAAGAGGAGCATGGCAGATACATATTTTTGATTGTTTAACACTTAGTTTTAACCAATAGGTGAATGTACTGGAAAGACAAGGCAGAGATATTTTAGAGGGATTATTTTTCTTCAGGTGGGAAATGCTGGTTTGACAAAACTGAATTTTTTTACTGGTACATATGGCTTTCATTAAAATATTTGCAGAATATGTTGAAATACTCTGTTCTTACCTTTTTGCTACAGCTTTTATGTTACACTGTTATTTTACATAAATGCAAAATGAAGTCTAATTTAATGAGCCCAAAGGAAACAATTTGACTTTACTGTTTGAACATATGCTCCCACAAAAAAAAAATCAGTGAAAGTCACTTTTATTTATGATTCAGAATGAAACCAAGTTTTGAAGCCCTGCAGCTTTCCTGAGGATGGGATTTCTGGTTTCTGACTGCCCGTAGCTCTATTGCAGGTGTGAGACAACAGCGGTGCTGATCATGGCACAGCAATGGGACTGAAGGGGTGCAGCACATGATGTAGCCTGAGGTCTCTGCTCTGTACCACAGCATCCAAGTGCCACAAAAGCTCCAGTCAGCAGCATCCCTGGAAAACTTCTTTTTAACTCACTCCGGTTGCTTTTTCTTTTCTTATTTACTGTTGGTGGGGCTTTTCCCCCCTTTTTAAATTTTTTTTTCTCTTTCAGGGACTTTTTTCACATACTTGTCTTGCTCTTTCTTTTTTCTCTCTTAAATGATTCAGTGAGTATGACTCTCTCTGTTGGCAGTCCATATGTGGGTTAAAGAACGAGGAGAGATACTTTGCCCTTGCCCAGGGGTGGGCAAACTGCCTAAAATTCCTTCCTGGGAGACATATTCGAATCCCTGCAGGAAGGTGGAAACATGGATGATGTATGACTAAACTATTTCATGGCTTATGACTTTTATCAGCATGTAAATGAAAGACAGCGAGTGGCTCCTTCAAACATTCACAGTGAAAGTGTTCATTTGGCCACATTATCAAAAAATAAGCAATGAGAAATGAGAAAGAGATGGGAACATGGCAGGGAGAGGCAGAGACTGGGATGTGACCAGTGTAGGAATGAGTCATCTGAAGATTCACTGGGGGATGTGGTGCAGACTTTGTGACCCAAGGAAAGCAATTTACACATGTTTTCAGAGCAGCCATTAACTTCAGGAGCCCAAATTGAAACAGCGTGAGAGGAATTTCTCTCACTGGAGATGTCCATATGTGGGGTGGTCACGAATACCCTACTTACAGCCAGGAGTAAGCAGTAGCTGGGCTTAAGGCATTTACCTCTAGGACTGCTTTGGATGGTCACACCAGGGCAAAATGCATCTCTCAGAAATGCCTGTTTCTACCCCCAGCCTACATGGGGAGCTAACAGAGCTCACCCATGCCCAGCTATCAGCAGGTCAGAGGTCTGAGTTAGGGGACAGACTGCAGCACCTGCCCTTCAGCATCTTGTTTGGTGCAGCTGCTGAGTGCTTGCAAACCTCTTAACCTCAGGTGACACCTGTATAATGGGTATTTTGGAAGCAAAACATTTTCTTGTGGTCTAGTACATGGATCTTGCAAAAAAAAAAAAAAACACAAAACTAACACTCTGGAACTTTTTTTCCTACAGGAAAATATCCTCTCAGGATCATGCTGTTTCTGCTTCAAGATTCTTGAGTGTCAGGGCCAAATTAAAAAAAAAAAATAAAGTGAGAAATATGCTATTAGGAAATCACAGATACTGTTAAGGGCTTCAACCCTTGTGCTGTTCCTTTCAGAACACAATTCCTTAATCAAAAATTGCCTTGTTTTTAAAATTACTGCAAGGCACAGGTAAGATCAGCATCTAATGGAGGTGTTCAGTCTGGCAGTTTCTGTGTCTCACAGGTTGCTATTTCTTGTATTTATGCATAGCAACAAAACTGTTACACGTCTTAAATAAGGAACAAGAATTTCTAAAACATTTTAAGGTGTCAGAACAGAGAAACAGAGGATAGAGAAAATTCAGACAACACTCCCTACCCATTCTACCTATCTTTCCTGGAGTATAAAAATCTTGAAAAGATTAAAGAGAAACTTCTTCCTTTTCAAATAGCAATCCAGTGTCCTGATGTGCATCCCAGGCCTAATTCAGCCCTCATGTAAGTGATTGGAACACTCATAAAGTCAGGAAATTCATGAAGTCAGGCTTATGCCTGAATTTGGCTTCCTATGTTATTTGGGGGAGCTCATATGAGGTTTTCTCCCCAGGAGTGAAAATACAGCTTTCAACCAGGATGTGATACATCCCTTCACAAATAATAAACAAATTTCCTGTGACAGAAGCTCAGCCTCACCAAACTGAGCTCTGTGCAGCACTCAAAAGAAGAAGAATAAAGAACTGCTACAGCCCTAACACAAGCTGGGACGAACACGATGTGTACCTGACTTCTGGTTTGAATTCAGCAGGCTCCTCTCTTCCAACAGAACAAACGGATCTCGCTTCCCCAAGCATATGGTAGCAACACATGCAATTTACATCCCATATGGGATCTTTTTCAGGCAACCGTCCGACTATAAAATGTCACAAGAAGCCACTTTAGATCCCCATTATTGAGTGCAGACACTGAGCATTCCCCTTTCTAGCACTGTCCACAGCTCCAGGAGAGGTGCTTTTATTATAATTTTTATTTGTGCTGCATTACTACCTGCACGTTAGAGAGCACTGCAACGCCTCTGCTGCCATACTGTGAAAAACGTAGGATTCCTTCAGATGCCCACGGACTAATTTAGCCACAGATGAAACCAGTTGGAGTGACACATAATGATAAAGAATGGGACAGGAAAAACAACACTGCATAGTTGTTGCATAGCATATTTTATCACTTGGTCTCAACGCACTTGGAAAACAGGGTAAGCAAATTTATCCCTGTTTCAAAGGTGGGGAGACAGAGGCACGAGCAGGTGACTCGTCAGAGCGTGCCAAAGCAGTGACAGAGCTGGCACCCAAACCCCAGTCACAGGCCAGCCCTTCACGCACTTTCACACTGCCTCCTCCTCACGTCCTCGGGTCCCATTTTAGGAGATCACATAATGCCTATGAATAGCTCAGCCACACACATGTAAATGTGGGCAAAACACCGCACAGAATAGGCCTTTTCATCTCCTTGGCCGCCCGCACCATCATGCTTAATTGGCACTGTTGTGTGGGCAGCACAATGAAGACGCCTGCAAAATGCAGGTTTTAGAGACCGGGATGAGAAGGGGCTCCCTTCCCGATGAGGAAAGCATGTGTGCACTCAGTGGGAAACTGGATATCCAAGCAAATGGGGCTGGGATCTCTGGCATCGCAGAGGATGCAAATCAACAGAGCATTAAAGTAAATAAATGGACAGAAGTCTGGAACAGGAAAAGAGAATATTTTTGTTTGATGTATTTATAAGGAAGACAGAAGCAGAAAGGGATAGAGAAGGGAAGGAAATTGCTTTATTAGTGCACATGCATTAGATTTAGTGGTTTTCATACTAGGAAGGCCCAGAGGGGAAGGATTCATAAATTCCCCTCACGGTGGACTATTACAAATACCATGTTAGGCACAGCAAGTAACTCAGGCTGTGGAAATTCATCTTCCAGTGGACCTGAAAGACAGAGTGGTCAGTGAGAGACCTCCAAGGTCAAGAAGAATGGTGATGACTAAGGGAAGGGAAGTAAGAGGCAAAGGATGTTGATGTTTTAGGCTAGAATGATGGCTTCCAGGTTAATGAATGGCTCTTATAAACTCATAAGAGTATGTGGCTGGAATGCAGAGAGGATGAGCAATGCACTGTGAGATTCTCTTTTCAAAGGAACCAAGGAGAAGAACAGAGGAAGCCATTGATGAGAAGCATTAAAGGAATAAGAGAAGAGGAAAGAGGTCTTGAGAGGGGCAGGACTGCCAAAGCCAATGAAAGAAAAGGTTTCAGCAAGGGGATAAAACTGATGTCACCAAAGCCAGTAAGGAGGATTAGGACCTAAAGATAAGGACTAGCTGGGAAAAAAGGGATGACACATGGTGTATGTGCCACCCACCAAAAAATGCACAAGCACTGGGCCACTGTTCATCCCATTTCACTTACCCTTGCCCAGGAGCACACGAGATAATTTTAGTTGTGCGGCAAAAACCTTGCCTTGAAGGATCTTACCTCTTTTCACAAAGCAACCTTACATCATATCTTTCATCCATCTGACAGTGACACCATTGTTAACACCACTGGCTTGACAAGGCAGTGCCATGAAACCCAGATAATTGTACCATGAAAACCTAAGTGTTTCACAGCACATCACATAGCCAGTCTCCAGCCAGTAATTTGCCTGCAATATTGTCCCCTTAGCAAGAACTCACAAAATTCAGAGAACTTGGTCTGGACAAGGGAATGCTCAGTGCAACCCTTGAATTTCCTGCAGTCATTAATCTGATGTTTTTCTTTTATCTCTTCTAGTTTTCCTGGTCCTTTTTAATGAGACTGTATATTAAGTCACTCTAGGCTTTACCTTTAAGTTTGCATGCAGCAAGCTTTTGATGCATGTTTTTAATAAATTGTCTTTGGTTTACTCAGGCAATGACTTCCCCATTGCCAAACACCTACGCCCAGCCTGCTGTCTTTCCATTTAGTCCAGTGAACCAGGTCAAGCCCCAGTCAAAGCCTCATTCCTGGGAGGCTCACACTGGGCTATAAAACTGATAATGACACGAGGACAGTGAGCCAGTGCTCAGACACAGTAATTGCTCAACAGTCCGTAAGAGAAATAATCACAGTATATAGATAGCAGCCAGCACAGGGAGACCAGAGAGTCCAGAAAAACAAACATATTGTTCTCCAAAGAAGACCTCCAGTTAACCTTCTCTTTGCCTTCGTCTAGACTGGAATTAACCTTATGAATTCAGGTAATTATTCTCTGCCCTGACTCTTGTGCGAGTGGCTTCAGAGCTGTCTCCCTGCTGTCTCCAGAAACAGCAGTCCACAAGGACATTTCAGATATTAATTGGAAGGGAAATGTTTGCCGAAGGTCAGTTCAAGCGGAAGAAAAGCCCCTTTCATTGTGGCTGGGGGGAGAGCAGAACAAATAAGTATCTCAAGGGAGGCACAGCCAGCCTTTGTGATTTATTTGGTAGAGGGCAGGTGAGAATCAGTGAATATCTTCCCCCTCCTTTTNCCTTTACCAACTTAATGCATTTCTAGCCAGGACATAGATCACATCAGCACAGTTCTCAAGACTGTCTTTTTTTTTCCCCTATACTTATGCACACACATGATAAATCACACTGCTTATGACTTCATGTGGATTAGTGCACAGGAATGTTTAAATAAATGTTTGGAGTGGCTCATATCACCTGCTGATGGCCAGCAACCAGTTTAATGCAAAATGGTATTCAGAGACCAGAGGGGCATTCCTCTTGGGTTTCGTGTGAGATCACAATGCCATTGGGGATGCACAGACTGAAGTTTAAGAAGAAAAAGGATGGGAAATTATGAAGGACACGTTGAAGGCCTCCTGACGATTCAAGGCAGATGCAGGAAATACATCATAAATTATTTTAGCAAGGTCTTCTGCCGCACTGGACATCTACTTCTTTGCTGTGCAGACATTTCTTTATAGATCCAGACGTCTCTGGCAGCTCTCATTCTGCTCCAGAATTTTTTATCTCAGACAAATGTAGCATTACTTTTCTCTTATTTTTGTGGTTACAGACAATATATGACATAAATGGAGCATCACATTGCATTCATTATTTAAGAGTGGGGGTGTTTTTTCTTAAAAAATTTTCTCATTTCAGGCCTTTGTTTCTCACTGTGTTACATTCCCGGGTCCTGGGAAGCTGGGAGATGCATTGGGGATTCTAGGACTGAGAGAAGGGAATGGGCAGATGAATTTGGTAATTCTGGCTGTGCTGAAAGTCTCTGAAGAACAGAATGAAGATCCTGGCCACAGGACAGTCCCCTGCCAAGCACCTCAGTGCCAAACACTGTAGGTGGCTCCAGGATGATCAGATCATGAGCCCAGGTTTTCAGGCAGCCACAGACTCAGGTGCTTGGGATATGAGGATCCCCAAAGTTGGTGGGCACTTGGGTCTCTGTCCCCTCACCAGGTAAACACCTGGGTTAAAGAACACATACCCTCTTCAGTAGCCTGCTGAAAAGACTCAAAGACAAGTAAAATTTCCTGAAAAAACCTGAGCTCTGCCATGAAAAACTGGCTTGGCAAAGTGTTTTGATACTGCCGCAAGTGCAGCTGGAAAACACTGCCCCCATTTTTTGCAGAAGTTTTGCTGCAAAGAGTGTTCTTCTGCTGAAGAATTTGCTTAAGCATGTTCTGTGTTTGCTTTTGCAGACAGCCCCTGTAATACAAGTTCCCCATCTTCACCCTGGTATCAGACACCCAGGCATCTCTGTGAGCAATGGCTCTCCAACAGCTGGCTGGAAAAGAGCACTGCTGCAAGGAAAGGCACTCACCACCTCTTTTGGAGACAGTCCAGACATTTAGGATGTAGAGGCTAATCCACTTAAGCCATGTAAGGCAAATACTCTGCAGATTACCTTTTCCAGCTGCCTAGCTAACAACCTACAAGGACCTCCTTTATTTTCTGTGTAATAGCCTTTGACACCTGTTTCTCACAGGCAGCATTAATCTGGAGACAGGCAGCACGAGCTTGCTTTCAGAGATACTGAGTGCTTAATGTCCATGCAATTTCTGTGAATTTATTTCTCCTGAAGGTTAGGTCCCGTGTCTATAAATTAACCTTGCAATTCAGCAGGGCCCTGATTATTGTTACTTGGAACATACAATGGTCAGAATAAACGTTCTTCTTCTGTCTACCTCAGCAACGGGGAAGAGTAGGAAAACCCACCATGGCCCCGAGCATCAGCAGCGAGCACTGGGAAACAGCTTTGTCCCTTTGCAGAATGGGGCAAATCCTAAAAATTACAGGTGAAGCAACTGCCCTGCTTAATTACGATGATCTCACAGGGCCACCTCTATGGGAAGGACACTCCCATAGTTATCCACAGTGGAACAGTGCAGTTCTGTCGAGCTGCAGGGACAAGAAAAAGGAACTGGTGACTTTTTCCTGTCGTCAGAGCTAAACTCTTGCAAGTGGCAATAACTGGCTGCCCCCACAATTCAGAATGCATCCTGCCTTTAGAAACCTCTAATACAGGTTGGACATACTGCCCTCAGAACATCAGAGAAGCTTTTCCTTGGCAGACCCAGTTATTCCTGCTCTATGGACACCTAGAAGCAATTTGTGCCTAGTCACTACAATAGTCTTGCAGAGGAATTTATTTAACATTCTTTCCTGAGTCCTTAATTGCAGTCTTGTGAATCCTAGTTACTACCCTGAGCAAATCAACAGTATTGCTGGGAGAATAACTATAATTTCCTGGTTTCCTTTTTCCAGGAAGGGAACTAGTAAAATAGATAGTTCTGCTGTACTGCAACTTCCTATAGCTGTTTTTGATTGCATTGTCCTCCCTAGTGCTACAATAAGAATTAAACTCCTCTCTCTCGTGCAGTTTTCAGATTCTCTCCTGCTGGGAAGATGCTCTGTAATGCCCAGTGATTCACTGCTCTGATATTTCATGTCTAATGGAATTATTTCTGGATGGAATTGTTACCTTTCCTGAGAGAGAGACATTCATAAAGCTGGTAGGAGACAAATTATATACATCTTCTCCTATCTCCTCCACAGCGTTTCTCAAAATCAAGTTATTTGGCTACACTTTTAAAAGTTCCTTCCATGGCAAGAATGTGTGAGAAATTTAAAGAAAAACACGGGGTATTGAAATTGCACAAAACACAGGAAATTCAGGGTTACAAAAGGGCTTAAGAAAGACCCAGCTGTGTCACAGCACAGAGGATTAAGACAGGGGGATCTGAAAGCTCTCTCTCTTCTTTCTCTGTAGACCATATTATTAATAGCTCTCCATTATAGGATTATATGCCTATAAGGCATATGTATAGATCACCACATGAGGTGTGTTCTGTAATTGTTGGATTGGGATCAAGACATTTTATTGCTTGAAGTCGGTCTGAGTTTTAAGGGTTTTAGACATCCCTATGGTTCCTACCTCTGCTCCCCTCAGAGGTGGCTGTGTCCTGTCACACATGGCAGTGCCCCAGAGGAGCCCCCAGGGCTGCTCTGCCACTAGGGAAATGCCCTGGGGAGATGCTTGTGCCATTCCCGCTCTAGCACCTGTCCTTAGGAACCCCCAAAACTGCTCTGGGACTGAAGTCAGAAATCTGAGCTGTGGAGCCGGTCTCATAAGCCTGCTGGGGAATCATGCGGGGATCCTGTGGTGCTGGCAGACATTTCTTTTCAATTATAAATTCCCAAAGTACGCAGATATATTTCAAGTGATATCAATTACAGATATTTCAGTCTGCCCGTGGCAAGTGCAATGCCCCATCTGTGGGGCTCCATTCTCGGGGTTTGCAGGACAGGGACAAGCCTGCCCCACTGAGGCTGCCCCGGGGTGGTGGTTCAGCCCCATGGCACAGGGGATCCTGGGGCAGCTCGGTCCCCCAGTTATTACAATAACAGACCCAGCTGGTTTTGCCCGGGAAGATGTGACTTCCAGCAGGGTTATTGTAATAACCTTGAAGGTGGATTCTTGTAGCGAGTTGGAGGCAGTGGCTTAAAGGAGAGATAGGCTAGATCGCTTGCTTCCAGAATAAAAGGATTTAATAACATGAAAATAATAAACAAAAGGCATTTGAGGCAGATACTAATAAGATGCTCACCCCAAGGGGAAGAGACAGAAGAGATGTGACTTTGGGAACAGGGGTTTTTAACAGATAGGTTGGGTGGGATTGCAAAGGGTATTGTCCCATAGGATTACAGAGGTGGGAGACCTACAGGTCAGGGATCCAATGGGTTTGGTGGGAGAGGTCTTGCAGCAAAATTAGGCCAACCACGATTCAGGATAGATGGAAAATTCTGGTTGTCTGCCCTTTTTTGGGGGGCTTTGATGTAATAGAAATCCTTGACTCTAAGAGGCACACTGCAACACCCAGCAGGGCAGGAGGTTGCAGGATGTGATCACTCATCAGTGGGACAGTGTTTTGCAGAAAACCCAAGGGCTCTGCTGTGGCTGATGCCCATCCATGGGGAGACCACACCCTCCAGGCAACCAGAGTGGTGCAGATCCCATCCTTACACCACCAGAGTGCATGGCTGGCTGCTCTGCCAGCGGGGATGTGGCAGAAGAGCACTCTGACACTCTCATTTCTAACCTAAGCCAAGGTTTGTGTGCAGCTGCCTGTGCTTGGACTCACCAGGGCACTTTTTCGGTGTGTGCACTATGGTGTTTCTCATTTCAGGTGCTCAAGGTTTTCTTTCTTTGTTACCCAAACAAGAACAGCCAGCCTCAAGCACTGTGTGTGGCACAGAACCCAGGCAGTAGTGGCTGCAGTCTGTCAAACACAGCCCTTTGGCGCGGCTAAACCCAGGCCACATCCACCTGGGCACAGCACAGGGAGCAGGATGGGAAAGCGGGCCTCCATTTTGGGCCGCAAACAGATTTTGGTTTCTGTCACCCAAACCAGGTGTTTTAACACCATTTAGTTGGCATTACTGTGATCAGCCTGGTCTTTACCTTCAGAAACAGGAGTCCCACACTGGGGCTGCAGAGGGGCCGTGTGGATCCGTGTGGATCACAAGGCCCAAACCTGGGGGCATGGAGGGGTTCCCAGCTCTCAGGGCTGGGACACACCCACCCCACACTCCCTGCTTCCCACCAGCAGGGAATCGGACACATGAGCACCAAGGGACCCATGGAGTGCTTCTCCTCCAAGAGTCCAAATTGGCCAGGAGTGGGACTGTGGAGAACATTCACCTCACTTTTAGATAGTGGGGGGGCATATCAGGTGAGGCTGCTGGACAGGACAGAAGTCAGTCAGGTGCAACAGCATTGATCTTGTTGCCTGTGAGATGGAGAGGAACCTGTGAAGTCCCATAACTTCAGGGGTGGTGGGGCACTGGAACAGGTTGTCCAGGGAACTTGTGGGTGCCTCATCCCTGGAAGAGTTCAAGGCCAGGCTGGATCGGGCCTTGAGCAGCCTGGCCTAGTGGAAAGTGACCCTACCTGAGGCAGGATGGTTGGAACAAGAGGATCTTTAAGGTCCCTTCCAATCCAAACCATTCTGTGACTCTGTAATTCTACAGCCTATGTGGGTAGTTTAGCTTTCTCCCTCCCATTAATATTATTCTGTGCTTAAATCACTAAGCATGACCTACATTTGCCCTGCCAACTCTTCAGTACTCTTCTCCAGCTATCAGTGCTGTTCCTTATAGTTGGAAGCAAGTTTTGGCTCAACTAAGTACACTTTGATCAGCAAAGATTGTGGATCTTGATGCTCATCCCTCTTCCTAGATATATGGTGCTTGCGTTGGAGCCTACTTTGCATGAGTGCCAATCCCCTGAAAACAGGCCCATTAAAGAGCAGCAGCATTCATTAATCCTCTAGCACATAATGCAGACCACAAGGAAATTTCCAAGGGATTTGGCAAGGGCAGGCAATGCTTTGACTGTGGCTGTGAAGGATCTGTTGTCTGAATGGAGGCACCTCAGATTTCTTACCCCTAGAGGAAAATCCTCTACGCACATACACATGGAAGGGATCATCAGCCTTTACAGAGGCCACAAAGGTTTGGGATTTCTTCAAGAAGTTGGTAACAAGATTGTGTAAGAATCAAATAACCTTGCAAATAGCTGTATCCCATTAGTCATGAGAGCAAATGCTGGGCTGAATTAAATGTTGATTGTGGCTTATGAAGCGTCTCTGTACACATAACCTTGGGCAAGACCCAGAAACTCTGGGCTCTGCATTTGAAAGGCAGCTGGCTAAACAGCCATGGCCAAATAATCAAAAAAGCACTGTTTATTTGCTCAATACGTTAACCAAGTGATTAGCTGAGAAATGGGAGACCCAGAAGAAAGAAGAGACCTTTCCCTTTGTGTGAAATCTGTTTTTCAGACTTTCCACCGGTATTACACATTCCTGGTAAACAAAACTAGGCTCAATATATCTCAAGTCAGCCATGAAAGCTTTCCCCAGACTGAACGATCAGCTCAGTGCATAGCTCAGACCTTCGTGCAGCTCTTGCTCCTTCTCTCACAAAATTTGAAAGGCAGCGAGATAATTATGGATTACTTACTGCCCTGTCTTATGAGGGGCAAACATTAATTCAGGAGTTCTAGAGGACTTCAGGCAACCAAACCTTGGTGCCTCCTTGCTATTTAGTTATTCCTGTATTTCCTCTTTAGCAGCTCAGACTTTCACAGGCGACTGCTTCCGCTAGCAGACACTGAGTAAATCTGCTGTACGTGGTGTCATTCCTGATGTAAGCTGCCTCAAATAAAATATTTAATTCTGTTTGAGACTTCTTACTTTGTTCTCTCCCGGTTGTCCAGGCTCCCCACTCAGTCCTTCCTAAGTTACACTAATCATTTGCAAATTCTTCCCGCAGGCCTCTTACCTGCTGTAGTTACTGTACTCTCTCAGCCTTGTAGCACACTGGGAAAAAATGCTCTTCTTCCTCCTTGAGAAAATTATACAGAAGCTTTCTGCCCCTCTTTCTCCACTACATCTCTAATTAATGTTAGATCACTTCTGGAAGATCACGCACAGATAATCAAAGAATCCCCCCACTGCTGTTAATGCACTGCAGAACATGTATTTACAGGGTCTGTGAACTGCTAATAAACAATCCTTCACTTTTCTTTCTAGGCATAGAATAGGAGTAATCCTCTACAGGCCATTAATATAGTGAGGGAGTGATTGCCAAAGCACTGGATTTGGGGCCATTTGAGGTGCTGTAGGATGTTCTGCTTGAAGTGCCCCATCGGTCCTGTGTCACATCTCCCGGGTCTGTGCAGATATCTCCAAGACTCCCAGCTGTCTAAAATTATGTTAGAGTACCTCTGGTCCCCTGTGGTGCCCCAAGGCCTCATCTGGGATCAGAGCCAGATTTAGTACTAGCTTTGGATCTGCATCTGGGCTTTGGGCGCCAATGTGAACATTCCCTCTTGGGACACAGCACAACCACGGTGCCTGCCTGTGTGTGAGGTCTGGTTGTGCCCGCACAAGCAGGAGCACACAACCAGCCCTGCAAGGAGGAGGAACAAGGCAGGGGGTCATTCCACCCCTTGTGCCTCTGAGCAGGAGATGGATTAGGCTGGGAGCTGCTCCCACCAGTGCAGGGTCCTGGAGAGGGGCCAGAGCACAGCCCTGCAGATGTGTGGGGTGAGATATTGGACCGCGGGATTATTGAATGAGTCAGATGTGACTAAGGCTTGATAGACTTGAACTGACCCAGGGTCAAACAGAAGAGAAGGATTTTGTGGAAGGAAGGTCTAGGCTATCAGGAGCTGGGCAGGAGCATCTCTGTAAAAACACGGAGAAAACAACACCCTATCCTTCAAGTACACGCAGCAATGAAAACAGCACTCCTACTGATTAAAGCATAATAAATGTAATGAAAAACACTGTAAGCTATTAGTGACTGCTACCTGTTATGCATTTGTTTTACGTCCTTTGAATGCTGATAAACAGTTTCCCCACGCAGAAAATCTCCCTACATTATTGCTGTTTCCCTTACTCACCACATTTGCAGTCATCACTAGTAAATTCAAGTAATGAATTCATGAGGGGTCTGGATGGCATAATAATGCTGCCTTGCACACTACCACAGCTACCACCCAGCAATCCCAGGATGCTTAACCCACCCAAGTGGATTAATCCTCACAGTTGTTCTGCTGTATGTCAAGGCAGTGAAAGTCCCTACAGGCACAACAGAAACCCTTCAGGGCACCATATTTCAGGGTCCGCAGGGCAGAAAGTCTATTTGGTACCAACCCAATGCCTCTAGGCAGTGTCAGATCTGCTCTGTGTGCATTGTGCAGGCAGTCTACACATGCTCCATAAATCTGCCTCGCTGGGATGGGTTTGGCTCCCAGCACACAGATCGGGTGTTGCACATGCAGGAGGATGTAGGAGGTTCAGTGATTTCACACAGTGGTCCAGCACTCAGGATATGTGCTTAAAGTCCACCCAGCATTTCTATAAAGCACTAGAACAGCTGATGGTGTGAGCAGCTTGTGCAAGACAGAGCAGGGACTGTCATCCTTTGCTGTATATGTTTACAGAGGAATGGAATGAGGTGAAATTACCCTCCTGGAAACGTTGGACCCTCTTGCTCACATGCTATGCAGCAGCTCTATGCATGTGTTATAAAAATGTCAAGGGGATTCGGCTGTCTGACATTCTGCTCAGATTCCTGGGTACAAAAACAGTCAGCGATAACCAAGATGCACATTAGCTGTAATCAGAGCGCTGAGAATCAAAAGAGGAGCAGGATTGTTAAACTGTTCACCATGAAACATTTAACAACACAGATTTGGTATTATAAATGTGCCTGACTTCACTGAGAGTACATTGAGCAACACCATAAAACTGATATTAATGTGTTTTTTATGAAAGGACTAGCAAAGTGAGTTGTCTTACTCTCAGACAGCACCAAAATCAGGTCAGTAAGGATATCTTCAATTCTGAGCACGTGAACAGCTCACCAGGTCCAAGAGGACCAATCACACTTTTACATATCTTGCTGAACTGAAATCTAATTCAAAAAGCAGGACTTACTGCAACCAGAAATATACTGTATTCCATGCATTTTCCTCCGCACGCTCAGCTGGGAAGTAAAACATTGATTTCTAGCACATACCCTATTCCTGCATCATTGATGCAGTTATATCTCTGCTGAAGTGTAAATGTTCACTGAATTATTGAAACCCTTGTAATGTTGTAAAGGAAAATGTTAATCTTAACAAGACACACACAAATGCCTGCAGAATCAAGAAATCAATTGTAAATAGATAGATAGAAAAAGAATGTATCTTTATTTTTATTTCAGTGATCTGCGTGGCCCTGCAGTGAACTTTAATTTAGAAAGGAACTGAATAATGTTTTGCAGCTGGTCAGAAAATGCAAATCCATTTGCAGAATTTTTAAAAATATTACAGATCTGTAGGTACCCAGATATTGTCCCAGTATTACAGTGGGAAAAAAAAAGTCAATGTATCTTTAAAACTATTTAGAAACAAAGAAGGTGTTTGTTAATAGTTAGCTCAGAGCTTTACCTGAAATATTAAATGCACACACCCAGCCATCACAAAAACTACAAATGTCATGGATTTGTTTACTACTGAGAAGGAATAGCTGAAAGGTACAGTGTGTTACAGTGCCAGGCAAAATGCAGCAAATTATTTCTGCAAAGGAGATGTGTAAGTTTCATCATGTGATGCCCGTCATGTTTGCTTAGGGAAAAAAAATAGGATATTCGCTTCTTTAGCCAGAATTCTGTTTGGGGGATGAAGATCTAGGGGAGATAGGCATGGAATGAACCAGTTCCTTTCATCCGTCTCTCTTTGCTGCATCCAACTCAGTGGAAACTGCTCTATTCCAATTCCACAGCAACATCCTCCTGTGCCAGCCCACAGGGATGTCATGGAGGAGGATAATGCTCACAAGGTCTCTGTATTTTTGGTGTCAAACAGGAGTAGGATTTGGAGGTTGGCTGGAGAACAGAAACAGGAGCCAGGGCATCCATGAAGTGCAGGCAGCCAAGGCAAACTGCAGCACTGCTTCTCCACAAACTCTTCCTGAGATAAGCAATTGAAGGGACAGCTTTAGGGAGAAGTTTATGTCTGTCATATTGCGGCCTGGAATCAAAAGACAAAACTTTCCAAACAATATTAAGAGTGGTAAGATAAAAAGCAATTCTTTAATTGAAGCTTTCAGGTGCACAACGATGGCTCTGTGCACACCTGATACAGGATTTCTACAGTTTTTATAAGGTTAATTAATTAGTATATCTAGCAGGTACATCTAATCAGAGATCAGTTGTCCCAGTAACCCATTCTTGGCTCTGCCCCTTCGGAGCTGTTCCGGGGGGTTGTTTGCTCTATATGTTGTTATGGGTGAAAAACCAGGAGTCCTTGTTAGAGATTCTCTTGAGAATAAGACTAAACAGACTTTCAAGGGGGTGTTAGAAAGGGTTAGCTTATTGTTCTAAAATGTGAGAGAGGGCAGGAAAAGCACTAGAAACTATGCAACTGTGTGTTAAAAATCTACAAAGCTGCAAATACATGAGAAAGCTAAAAATCTTCAGGCATCAATACCACACAGGGCAAGCCCCACCACACCTGTAGGCTGTGCCATGCCTGTGCTGCTGGTAGACCCAACCATGAAGGTGCAACCTTGGAATGTTTTCCGTGATGGTGATTCCCAAAAAGGAGAACCACCTTGGAGCATCCAGATGAAAAGCAGCTGCTGCAATGGTGTTCATCGTCTCGAATATTTTCATGAGTGTAATGCAATATTATACAGCTAACTATATGGTTTTATTAAAAAATCACTCATTGCCTTGGTCCTTTCTGAAGATGATCTATGTGTTTGTGGACCAGAATATTCTGCTGATGAGGAATATTTTTCTCCTGGCAGGAATCCAAGCATCAAAATGTGGGTTTTCGTAGCTGTGGTGAGTAATCTGTCAGCAGGGAAACCATGACAGCCTAGAGGAGCAAGAAAAGAAAAAAATCCAATCACATTGGAAACAGATACTCCATAAAAATAAATAAGGGGGAAATATTTTCCAGCTCTGAAGCCTTGTGTTGAAAATTATTGTCCTGACAAAAATGGCACACTTAGATTTATTTGCTAGAATTTCTGATGATGAATCAGGCAAGAGCTGAAAATCAGTTAGGATGTTCTGTATTATAGCTGATAGATTTTCTCAGTGTGGACAAAATATATTAATGGACAGCTTAGGAGCAATTCAGACAAGCATTTAGATCAAATGTTGAGGCCTTTTTGGCATGTTGTGATGTATTCTCAGCTACTTCTAGGAGATGCTGTAGGTACCCAGACATCATATGGGCTGACTTGAGGATTTCAGCAGTTTCCACCAGCATCAGTGAGAGCCACACTAGAATACGGGCTCTGAAATTTATACCAGTTTAGCCATACTTTCTGTAGTAAGACAGGAAAATCCTCACTGAGGTAAAGGGTGTGCCATCCACCCCTGCTGCCCTGCCTGCCCAGCCTCAGGCACGGCTGTGAAATGGGAGTGATGGTACTGTCAGCTAAATAAAACGTGGTGTTGCAGGATCTCTGCTGTCCCTCCCACGCCTGTGCACACAACAAACACCACGCTTGCTTGGCCTTGAACAACCTGCTTCACACTGCTGTGATTTCACAGTGAGGTCTGTCTGCACGTAGTTATTTTGGCCCAGCACTGGATTTATGAGGGTTCTCCAGGGGCTGTGATCCTGCTGCCTGTCCTTCCTTTCCCCCCATCACTGCCCAGTGTGGCAGGTCACCCCAGGCACACAGAGGTGGCTGAATTACAGCTGTGCAGCCCCTCAGTGCTGCCCATTCGTGGCTGCACTCAGCCCTGCTTGGACCTACAGCTGAGTAAATAATCTATTCTTCACTTTTCTCCCTGTGCTGAAAGTGGTAGAAAATACTACATAAACAAGACCCATACCTTCATTATTTTTATAGCTTGATAAAATACAAAGATGACATTTTTCTTCCCCTGCCCAACCCCCCAAAAATGTGTGCCTGGAACCCAAAGTAAAGGGCTCCTTTTCTTTTTAAAAAAATAATATTTAGGGCAATTAAATTGCAAAATTAAAAATATGAGCATTTTGTTGCATTTTAAGGCCAAAACTATGAATTTAACACAAATTTTTTTAGTAATTTTCACTGTGTCCAATGTCTGAGAGTTTAGTAAACACAACAGTCAATCCCTCATTTATTCATTTGGAGCACATCTAGGCTTCCTCTCAGAGCTATGACAATGCCATTTCTGTTTTTCTTTTCACCTCTGAAAGTTTTCACTAGCTTTTGCCAACTTGGTGGTTCTAAAGCCAAAAATAAACAATAGGCTACTGAGATCTGGCAGTAATTTTCTGAAATTCTAGGAATGCTGAGAGGGGAGTTATGGTTTATGTTAAATTCCAAGTGTCCCCTCATGGTTCCCATGGATCACACAGTGTTGCCCACACCATAACTTCTCAGGATCTTTCAAATCTTTGCTCTTCCAGCACTTTCTCAAGGGAAGTTCCCATTGGTGTCAGCAGCAGCTCTTCCTGACAGAAAATAACTAGCTTTAAGTGTTTGGGAAACTGTAGTTTCTAAAACCAGACCCTGGGACCTCAGCATTTAACATGTTTTAATTGAGAAGCTGAGTTAATCATTAGAGTAAATCCAGTGATTTAATTACCAAAAAAATAACAGTTCGTATTGTAGATTTCACTTAGTGATAAAACCTTGGTCAAGCAACAGCAGATTATCACCGAAATAGATCACAATTGTGCCCAGAAATATTTGTGCTACAAATGTATGCTGCCTATAGTCAGAATTGTGATGTGCTCTGGGGTGAATTTGAAACATATGTTTTAACATTTACTATTTATTGTGGAACCAGGCTCAATTCAAGCCTGTGATGTAAGGCAGAACAGAACTGACCCTAACCTCCAACTACTGTTATCTTCTCTTTTTTTTTTTACCATAATTGTCCATTTTCTGTTTTCAGCCTCCTGGAAAACCAATGACCGTGGAGAATAAAATACTTCATCATCAACTTCTTCAGGTTTTCTGGGTAAACAATGTAAAAATGTCCAGTTGGAAGCAGCAGATTTTGCAGTCTGTAGATTAAAAAGCATATAAAAATAAAGACATATGTGAGGGCATTAGTAAAATCCTTAACTAGTAAAAATGTTAAAAAATTTTATATTAACTCCCACTCTGGTTACTTGGATGATGAACTCAGAAGAATTCCACAGACTTCAAAAGAATTCCTCATCTGTGAATAACATGGGAATATGTCCATGCAAATCTGTAAGAGTTCAATGCTGACTTCGCAGAAGTCAAAAAGTCACTCCAATTTCTCTGACTTTAGAAGGGGAGTGAAAACCCCTCTGCTGCACACGTTCTGGAGCTGGGTCTCATTGGGAAGCTCTGAAAGAGGCCAAGCCATGTGGAGTGTATAAAATAATTCAAACTTTGTTATCTCTGTGAGTTCTTTGAGCTGGAGGGAGGTTTGCATGTGGCTTTTCCACGGCCCCACTCAAACCCCTCCAAATTCATACTTTGTTGATGTTCATTCTGATAGATGCAAACAGTAAGAACATAAACAAAAACCTAAATCTCAGTTTTTACCTGCATTGTAATCTGATAACCTTGAAAGGCCTTTAGTCTTTCTTTCTTTTCCTCTTCTTGTCCCATGCTTATCCATGTGTCTGTAACTAAGACATTGGCACTGTCTGCAGCTTCCAAAGGGTCTGTTGCGAGAAGTAACTTGGTGCCATACTAATGTGAATAAAGTAAGGAAGATCACTAAGACAAGGAACTTCATTTATAATGATAATAAGCTCTATTCAAACTATTCTACTAGGCTGTTTCTTAGGCTCCTACCTCTTTGGAGTTCTGTTCTGCTATTTTAGTTATCCTGGGGTCTGGTTCAAAGCCCTGACAAAAGAGATAATAGGTAACACGTCATGGAACATGTACAAGATCTTCACTGTTTAATAACACTGGTTAAAAAAATACTAATTGAACCATTTGCCATGGAAGAATATCTTTCAGAACTGTAAAATTTGAAGAAATTATGTAGATTTTGTTGAAAGTTTATTTTGGAGATAAAGTGGTGGAAAGTGTTCTAAAAACATAAGAAAAATGTATTTTGATAGTTACAGAATTAAATTCACATACAGCATTTAGGTTTTTTGTTCTAAACTGATTTTTAAAAATATTTTATATTGTATTACAATGCAACATTCTAAAATGCTGCACCACCAATTTAAACCAAATGAGATGCAGCACCTCCACCCACCTGAAACAAGCTTCAATTTTTTTGGTGAGGGAGAGTGCATTGTATGACTTTGTACGGCTTTGCCAAATGGAGTTGTGATCCTCCATGGTTTATACTCCTGCCATGAATTCCCATTTCTGACGTTGGACTCAGCAGCATCACTCCTGCTTTGCATCAAAATAACTGGGTCAGGATTTTGTACCTTGGTTCTGGAAACAGGCACTCACGATAGATGCAGGCAGCCCCAGCTGGGGCCCTTGAGCAGTGCCTGAGTGTTTGAGACAAGCCTGGGTGAAGTTTGCCTTCCTTTCCCCATGAGTGTGGTTTTCCTCACCCTGGGAGTGGCAATCCGCAGGTGCATTCCCAGCTTTGCAGCGCTCGTCAGGAAGGACTGCAGGACATTGTTGCCGTCCCCGATCCAGGCGATGGTGAGTCCCTTCAGCCCTCCGTAGTGCTCCTGCCAAAGCAATCACAACCTCTGGGGTTACATTCTGGAGGAGCTGGGCAGGCTGATGGGAAGGAGGGAATGATCAGATGGGTCTGTGCAAGGGCAGCTGGCTGCCTTCAATGCTACCTGTATGGACCACACCTGGAATTACTGCTCCTACAGGATGGTCATGGAGGGAAAGCCCTGTGTCATAGAAGAAGGCCCAAGTGCTGCTGCTTCCTCTGGAGAAGGACACATTGGCACGTGAGCCACTTGGTGAGGCTCAGGCTGAGGGATTCAGCACCAGGCACAAAGTGATTTTAGCATCACTGATGTACAGCTCTTCTTTGGGGCTCAAAAACATCAGGGAATGTTAGAAATTACTAATTTAGAGACTGTCCTAATGCCTGGAATAGAACGTCTTCCAGCTTTCCCCCAAATTGTGAAATACCCCTATTGAGGTTTGCTCTGGCTTGGTTGCCTCTACACGCTGTTCCCTGTGGCCGTGGCCATGCCCTGGGAATGCATCTTCACCCCACAGCTGCACAGGACAGCAAAGAGCAGCACTCTGAAAGCAGCTGTGCCACTCATGGCCTGCAGCGTTTGTTCTCCATTGTGCAGCCAAAGAGTGCAGGGATTTTTAAAAAAATGTGGATTACCCGAACTTGAAACAGCGTTACAGAGTTAACTGTGGCTTTGCCTGATGGCACTTACAGCCTGGCCGTGTGCAGTTACTCTGTCCCTCCACCCCAACAGATAAGGCCTAAGGAGGAACAAGAGTAACAGGGGTTACATATTTCCAGAGCAGGATGATTTGAGGCTCCTTAATGAGCCTTGTTTTAAATATGCAAGTTTATAGGAACTTAAGCTGATACCAAGATTTTTGGAAAGACATAACCAAGTATTCCTATAAGCCTGCTCTGTAAAAACTCCACCTCATGACTTGAAACAATTTCTGGAGAGCCTTTTATTCTTAGTTCAAATCTGGGCCATGCTACAATTGCATTGTAGTAGCTGGAAGCCAGACAGTGTTTCAACACTTTGTGTGACATGATTCAATACTTGTCAGAGAGGATAAGCATCCACATTGTACTAAGTGGCAACCTCGCAGGCAGTTGCAGAAAAGATGCCAAAAGACTCAACAGGAAAAGGGCTGGGACTACCCCCTCCTCTCCTGGCAGCAGCTTCTCCTAAACAAATAGTTTTTGAAGTTGTTCCAGAACAAAGTTACTGGCATTTCTTCCAGAGATCACAATTTTGAGTCAAAAATAGCAGTACTCGAAATATTGGATGACATTAAAGTACTGTAAAAATCTAAACCTAATAGATTCCTAGACTGTCCAGGTTTAAGGGCTAAAACTATGGTATTGCAAAAATATTGCTTTTTCAGCCAAAGTTTATTAACAGCAGGCTCATCGGCAGAGGTTGGATGCAGGGGCATTTACAGGAGAACAAATCAGGACTTTGTGGACATGGAAGTTATTTCAGTATAACCATTCTGCAGGTCTCCAAGGATCTTTCAAAGTCCTTCCACATCTCCTAGCAATGGTGCTCCTAGGAGAAGGCCAAACGGAAGCATTTATTTAAGGTGTTGTTTCCATTTAGGGCTTAGTGATAGTTGAGACCGGAACCCACAGCCAGAAGCAAACAAGATAGTCCCGAGTTCTTTTCATCTTACTGTTTAAAAATAGACATCTGAGCCTTAATACTCAAAGCATTGACTAGAGTCACAAATATACTGCTATGTTAAACAACTTCACCTTATTGCCAGCTGCTACTCTGCATTAAAAGAAGCACAGTGCATGCTAAGTACTTTCCTCTGTTTTCCCAAGCCACTAGCTGTTACAGATAAAATATGGAGTACTGGACATGTGTGTATAATGATCCCTGATACGCACTGCAAATTGCAAAGCCACATCTGACTACTGTACAGAGTGGACATAGCTGAAGGGATTTTAATGGAGATGTTTTGCTAATGGAAGGAGTCACAGCAAGGCAGAATCAAGCTCTGTGTGTGCTAGGGGAACCTGTTTTATATCCTGTGCTAGGCTTTATGCTGCCATCGGTGCACTGCTGCTGTGCAAACCTCTTCATCTAAAGCCAGATCATTGAGACTGTGACTGTACTGCTTATAAGCAAACACACACCCTCAGCTTCCAACAAAGATGAGGTGACTCTGTTGGTCAGAACCAGAAAGGTTGGAGGTAATACAAAGGCTACAGTAAATAAGACACACGTCCCCTCCTGCCCACTCCCTCTTTTATAGTATGTGCTTATGCAACCACACAGATTAAATCCTGCTAAAAGTGTTTTGCTGTGATGGTAACACTCTAGATTAAATGAGAGCCTTTACAACACCTGCTGAACACCAGAACTTCTGAAGCTATTTCCCCTTTGCAATCCTCCCCAATTTTTCCAAACTTTGTTATAATGATGTAGGCTTTACACCTGCATGGGTGTTCTGCAGTTTCTCTCTACGTTTGGAACATGACTCCTAGTAAAGCCACACAAAAAAAAATTAACATATTTAGAAAGTCTAGAGCCCTTCTCCCTTATGAAGCCTCTTTGGCAAACTAGTAATTGCTGCTGTAGTGCCATAAAGCCTGCCTTTGTTATTCTTATGAAAAATCCCAGCTAAGTCAGCAATACCCATTTTACATACAACTTTCTCACCCTCATGCTGCTTTTACAGTGTTTCATTCCATGGCTGCAGTGTATCAGTGTATCCAGCCCTGGGAAAAAATAAGCATGCTCGGGGACTTGACCCTGCTGTATGTGTGGAGAAGTCTGGGTTAACTAATTAGGGACATTCGTGTCTGCCTCTGCCTGGACTTGCTTCCAGCGAGACTGAAACTCTGACACCGTTATAGATTAATTCCGAAATGTTTGACCACAACTGTCATAACAGCCCTCAATTAAAACAAGCTTTTGAATAATGAATCAATAATCTGTCAAATTTTAAAATGGAATGCCAGGGACTAATCAAAGATTTAGCCCTTTGGGAGACAGTGCAATCCAGTAAATGAGAAACTGGGCAAACTTGTATCTTCTGGCTCTCAAACTGGGTTTAAAGCAAATGCTGGGCCAGTTATCTTTCTTACTCCCACACTGTTTTTTGTCATGGTTATTGATACAGTATATTCTAGTGGATTGGGACAGATTTTAGCTGGGATTTCTAATTGTTAGAATAATAAAGTTGATGATAGTGATGAATTTGAAAATTGTAATAATTTGAGGTCTTGGGGTCACACATTGAGGAGAAGTTGAGAATATATTTCAGCCCTCTTCAAGCTGGGCAACACTCTTTGTCATGCTGTTTAAAAAGAAATCACTGATGTATTTCTTATGCTAACCATTTCTTTCTGAGAAAGAAAATTCCCCCCAGACCAGTGACATAAAAAGCTAGTGGCATATGGATCCACTCTAATTACCAGTCTGGCCATCCTGCAGTCAGCTACAAGTGAGCTGATTTGGCCAGTGACATTAATATCAATTGAATCGATGTCAATACCCAGGCTGTCTCTGGAATACAAATTGTGTGATGCTGCCCTCCAGCCAAGCCGAGCAGAGCAGAAGCTGAGCCACAGCTCCTGCCCAGGACACCGAGAGGCACCGGGGGGACTCAGCAAGAGGCTGTTCCACGGCTGCAGCACAGCAGGGGAGTGAAGGGGCTCAGTGTGTGCACACTACCAGCACACAAACTCACAGGCTTTAAAGGCCAGATCCCCAAACCCTCAAATCAGGTTCTTTACATGTTTGCAACCATTTGGAGCGGGTTATAACTCGAGCAAACTCAGTTCAACACAACTTTTGAGAAAGAAGGTAGCATATAAACACTAAGAAAAACATTTATCTTGGCATAATAGAGGGCATTAACCCTGAGCAGAGTATTAAAGGACAGAGCCAGCTTAGACTTCAAACATGTGAGAGGATCCAGGTAGCTCAGGAAGAAGGCACTGGGCAGGAGGATGCTGAACCTGAGGAATCTCACCCCAATATTTGTAACAGGAGCACACTGTATGATCTGAAAAAAACACCCTGAACATTTACAGGATGAGAATTCACCCTGAATACAGAATGAGAAATGACAGCCCTGAAAATAAACCAGATGCATTGTTTGGGGGATGCAATGGACTATACTAAAAGAATCATAATAAAATGCACCTGAATAGGGAATCAGAAGCTATAAGCAAAAAAACATCTTGACAAAACAAACCAGGCAATTATGTAGTTTCAGACCAAAGAGAAAGTACTTGAGGAGGATTCAAGAAGGCACATGACAAAATTAATAGCTTATAGGAAATGGAAGAATAAAAATGTGCTAAAAATAATGAGGGCTAGAGTGCATGTAGAGCTCCACTGGAAAACACAGAAGAAAAAAAAAAAGAAAAAAAAGTACATTTTGGGTATGTACTGACAGCAGGGAGGAACAGATCCCGGCAGGAAAATATTTACGGGGATAGGGAAGAGACATTTTTTAAAGAGAAATAAGCTGTACAAAATCTGTAGTTACATTGAAATATTAGGCTAGCAGTCTGTGCCACTATTGTAGTTTGCATATATGTATAAATCAAACAAATTGCCTTTGCATCGCACAGAAACAGTCTAAATGTTATATGTGGACTTTCAACTAATTTAAAGAATCAGTGGCACTATTCCACATCCCTGTATTAATCTTCTTGCAGGCAGTACTTGGATGATATCTTGCTGAAAATCCCACGAGAAGCTCGATTGTGGTAAGTAGCAACTAGACCCTGTGGCTCACTCCTCTTCAAGAGTTAATCTCACTTCTGTGACCTGGTAAAGTTCATTATATGATTAAAATGTTGTTTCTTTACATGCCACTCCAGTCTTCTGCAACTCACTGTACAGTGCAAAGAAGAAAAAAGGGAGCAGAGGAACAGGTCAGAAAGGGAAAGTTCAGGCAGCGCCATCATCCACAGAGAGCTGCTGAGAGCTCTCCCCTGCCTGCACCTCTCTCCTGGGTAAGAGAGCAGGAAAGTGTGTCAGCAACCAGCAGTGCAACATGCCCTTGGCATAGCAGGGTGGCCACCCAGCTGCCCTATAAAGATCTCCTGACCAACTTTGGGCTAAGGAACATGCTGGAAAGAGTGAGGGAGAGATGAGTAGATGGAGGAAATGGTGCTCTGCTTATTTGGTTGAGTGTGAAAGTGCTGCAAATTTAAAAAAACTTCCATGTCTGTGTAAAAGCTAAGCCATTCCTTGTGATGTAAGTGCTCACTTTGTCATGACACATCTCCATGTCAAATACTTCCTTTGTTTGAGCACCAACTGGTATGGACCTATTTCTTCATCGGGTAAAATGGGCAGGGGCACTCTTTCCACAGACATCCTCCCTGGTGTTTGATGCTGCAAGGACACCCTGTGGTGTTGGTGCTGCCCTTGGTATTCAAAGCAGGGAACAGGGCAGCCTGAGGGCTCATGTTCACCCAGAGTTTCTGCCATGGCTGCCCTGTATGAGGATGCAATGGAGGAGGAGCAGAGGGTGATCAGCAGGGCTTGTACTCATCCTGCTGTTTTCCATAGGTTTCCCCCTAAGATCAGTGGAGAAAGAGATGCATCTCCTGAAGGTGATTGAGGCGCTCAGTGGTCCCTCTTCATTGACTGGAGGTGGAGTAGAGGGCAACAGCACCCTGAACCTGTCTGCTGGAGTCAGCGGCCTAGGTAAAACCAGGTTTAGGGGCAGAGATATCCACGGTTGTGTGGACTGTGTGTCCCAGATTATTCCTGAAGACTGTTACTCACAAGTGATAAAAGGCTAATTAACAAGGTGTTTGCAAGACAGAACACCCCACAAAACACAACCAGAAGATTCTCCTGACTTATATTTGCACACAGTGTTTATAATGAAATGATGACATTCTCATTCCAACTTACTGTCTTATGCAAATTGAACATTGAGGCTTGCTTAATGTGATCTCACAAATCTCCCTTATCCTGAGGTCTGTGAAGCATCTTAGTCTCAAGTTCACCAATTTTTGCTGGTATCTTCACTAAGAGTATAAAAAATTTACAAAAAAATACTTAAATTAAAAATGTAATTTTTGCCAAACACGTGAGTCTTTCAGTATTTAAGGTTTAAAGCATGAATAATTTAGTATTACTCTCACTAGATCTTTCCCACATACTGAATGTCCCATAGCAAAGTCTCCAACAGCTGAGAAACACAACTGAATGAATCAGGAAATTATTCTGCCCTACCGTTTTCAAGCAGTGTGGTTTTTATTCATTCAGAAAGTAAACAAGGTCAGAGGAGTTCATCATAGTTGTCAACCAGCCCTGCAGTATAATAATCTTTTTTATAAGCCAGATCCTCAATTGATTGTAAAACCACATAGTCCTTCTGTTCACAGATAAACATCTGGTATTCTGTGTGTAAAACGTTATCCTGCTGTCAGATCCACTGTTACATTAGATAAAAATAAAAAATACGATCTCTTTTAAGTGTTATTTGATGTGAGCAAAGTTTAAACTGGTTAAAGCGCTCGAATACTAAGTGTTTGTACTCGTAGTATCAACTGGCTTTTCAAAACAAATTTGTTCAACCAATTTCCTAATATATAAATAGTGATTCCTTTCAAGCTGTCCATAAATTAGGGAGGAATCAAGAGTGAACTACTGAGTGATTTTAAGTCAGTGGAAAAACTTCTGCTGCCTTTGCCTGAGCCAGATTCTCATCTTTGTCTTAATATGTACAGCCCTCTGAACATTCTTTGAATGGCAGACTAATTCCAATGAAGTACTTAATTTTATGCTTAACTTCAGTCCTACTACAGCTGATAGGACTAGGTAATTGTTTTAAATTAAACAGGTCCTTAATTATATTGCTGGATGAAGATCTCTTTAAACAACAAGTGCCATATAATTACTACTTTGAAAAACCTAGGGATAAATGGTTTTGAAGATGATTTCCCCAAATACTTACTAAGACTTAGCAAAAAAAAATTGTTATATTTTTTACCTGAAGAGTTAGGTAATCAGCTAAAATCTGGAGAGGGTGGTGTAAATCAGACAATCCATTGATTACTGGGATCGTGGCTTCTTTTGCCATTCGGTCCAGATCATTATGGTTATAAACTCGAGCCAAGATTGCATTTGTCATGCTGGACAGCACCCTAGAGATGGCAGAAAATACTCAAGTCAAACATAATAAATCTACCCCTGTTGCACTCTTCAGCATGCAACACATAAATATTAATGAGAAATGGTAATGAATCAATATTTTTCAGCTATCTGAATAATTTATCACGCCTGCAGAACAGACTCAAATGTAGTCATTTAACAAGCTGCTAATAAGTAAGAAGTTTCACTTCCTAACACTATGATAGTAAGTAAATGAAAACTGCTGCTCTATTTTATATTTTTTTCTCTTTAGCATTTCATTGTAGATGGAACATCGATACATGTTAAGCACTCTGAACTAAGATAAGAGATTGTGTGATACCGTAACATTTGAAGAATTTGATAACCTCAGAAGAGATAAGGTGTAAGATTTTTTCAGTCTTTTAGCAAAGAACAAATGTAGCATTGACTGAATATTACAGATTCTATATGGTAGCCTGACTTTGTGAGGGTCAGCAATACAGATTTGGTTTAGATTACCACAATTGTTTACTGTTTTTAATAAACACAGAAACAGAACAGGCTGGTGTTGTTGGCCTGCTTTCTCCTACCTACACACCTGTGTATTGACTCTCATGGGATCAGCGTTCAAGTAATGCCCAAATTTGAAACTCAGGGTAAGGAAAGGAATTGCAGGAGCCCCTGCACCACTCTGGCATTAACCTCATTTGCTAAAGTGTGAAAGACACAGAGATTTGCATAGTGGATTAGCATAGTATACTCTGAATTTTTTAGATAAATTAAATATGGATTGTCACTCTTAATTTCTCTGCATTTCTGTGTTTTAATCAGGCCCTGAAGCCTGACTTTGAAGTAGCATTTTGTGTGTTTTCATGTTATCTGTAATAGGACCTTAAAACAAAACCCAAAAGGGAGGACTGAATTAGAAGCGTATGGAAAAAATCCTTGCAGTATCTGCCTTCCTGATTAGCCATGACAAATTCTTGCATTGCCTCCCATGGAAATAAGGCTGTTAATACCACCATCAGCAAGGTCTCCTGATGAAGTCAGTAACAAGTATTTTCTACTGACACCAGACATCCCTCACACAAGCAAAACTCTTATGAAATGTTACAAGACTGCCTGTAGAGCTCTCTCTGAAGGAAAGGCTGTCAATAGCGGCAACAAATGAAGAGGAGGAACTGAATAAGGTTTTTACTGATTACAAAGTACTGGAACAGTTGCTGTTGGTGCCATTATTTCTTCTTAGCTCACCAGTTCCTTTCTCTGGGGGAAATCTGTTCTATTCTGAACCATTATCAGGTATGTGATGTGTGGGCCCCTTTGTTAGCCATCTCACGGGTGTCCACCCTAAACAAAACACAGCCAGTCCCCATCAGCCAAGGAAAAGGGGCAATCACACTGGGAAGTTGCTCATCTTCCTCATACTTTATTTTCCTTTAGGATGTCAGGACAGCTGATTTCTATTTGACACAGCTGATCAAGAAATTAAAGATGGTTCCTCTATAGCATATGCCATTAGGGGAAATTCAGCCATAATCACCAGCTAGTGAAAATTGCTGGACTTCCATCTTTAGTCTGTTGAAAGTAGATATCAGACTTATGAGACAACTGCCAGAAAGATATCAGACAGTCCTGGTGCCAGCTTTTCTACATGTCATATTTTACAGTAGGAAAAACCCCCATAAACTGGCTTTATTCTTTGTGAAATCAAAATAAAACTAAACTTGGGAGGAAAAAACACAAACAAATAACCCTCACCTGGAGGTCTCTGATTACAGGGGAATGAATAAGTCTCCAGTAATTGAATCAGGTTAAAGGAAACCATGTAAGGCTGGAATTGCATAGGAAAAGAGGTCCTGAATAAATAAGAGTCTTATCAAAGGTGAAGTTTTGGAAGCTGAGGGGCTGTAAGCACAGGCTCATCAGGTTCTTATTTTATTAACTACATTTAAGGTTCTTACTTTATCAACCACTAGATCTTTCTCTCTTTTCATTCTTTTGCAAAACTGTGAGACTATGAACTTCAAAATCCCAGAGCCTGGGAATATGTTATATTGGAATACTGGGTACATTAGAACGCTACATATCTCTCTTTTCAAAGTAATTTTTATTCTTACAGAGAAAACATGGATTCTTTTCCCTCAACTGTATCCTCTGAGGGATCCAAAATTAAACACAGGGTATGCCTTTTTAGTATGGCTGATCTCTGAATTTGGAAATGGGGCATTTGCAGATATTTTGTATAGAACACTGCTATGCAAGGTAGTCTTGCTTTTGTTTTGAAAGTCTATACCCATTCAAAAGCTTTAAACTTCTGGCAAGACTACTTCACTGTCACTCACAGGGACATACAGTGGATGTGTTCTCAGCAGAGTAAACCCATTCCCCATAAATGCAGAGATTATTGCCCTAATAAGTCCAGTAGACTGGTAAAATCATCCTATCCTATGAGTTCTTCAGGGCTGACACTGAATCTTATGGCCACTGAGCCTTAGTGATGCCCAGTGGAACTGCTCTACAGTGGGAAACACAGACACAGTACTTATATTTCATTTCAGGTAATATATCAGACATGTTAAACAGCACTGAAAGGCTCAGAGCTCCTTAATGGGCGGTAACTTTTTGCCACTCTGTCAGAGCAAATGTAAATGTCTTGTGAAGCATGGAGGAGCTGATTTATGAGCAGGTAATAAGTCACTAAAAATATGTTCACAGCAGGCTTTCAAGCCTTACCTGCAGCAGTTCTAATAAAAACTGTGACTTTTATAGATCTGTGCCCCTTTTGCTTTAAGTCTCAATCTCAAGTACTTCTAAGGTCTTCAGAGCCCCAGACACATGGCTGTAAATATTTGAAATACCCTCTGGGTCTACTACAGGCATTCTTTTTTTATTCTTACATTAACTGAATGAAGTTGGGATGTCATCTTTCATTCACAAGAAACGCCAAGGAATTAACACTCCAGTTGTTCTTTTGGGTAAACTGCCCAGCCTTGATGATGCAGTCAGTAGTACTTCTGCTAATGGTAGCAGGAGTGGAGCAGAGCACATGGGACTCTAAGGATTTGGGAAAACCCCCTGTTCACTGAAGCAGGTGAGAGCTGTGACTCAGCAGAGGAGCAAAATCCCCAGGTCAGAGTCATAGATAGGGATTTGTCCTGGAAGAGCAGGCAGTGACAGTGAAAAGGGGGTTGAAGGCTTGCTTGGGAAGTGGGTATTGTAGGAACTTTATTCACAGAATGGGGATGCCTTCAGAATGGCTGGAAGATTTGCTTGCTTCTATTTATTGCTTTGTTTCTTGTGGTTTATTGTCTGCCCTTTTCCTTTCTGCCTGTGCAAACAAAGGCCATTCAGGACACTGTAAACAAAAGATTTAATGTCCCTTTACTGTCCCATTCGGGAAGAAGAAGAAATGAAAACTGGCTGTAGAAAGCACATCTGTTTTTGTGTCAGAACACACCTGGATTTGCTGCAGGGTTGGTATCTGAATGGCAGAGAGCCTCCAGGTGACAGTCCTGCATGGCTGGCGGGACGATGCTTGAAGAGGTTATTGCAGGGAAGCGCTCTGGAAGGGCCCTGACTGCATCCTCCCCCTTCCTGAAGGTTTGGCTGCTGGGGCTCACAGCCAGCTTTGCAGTAGGGCAGATGAGGGCTGCAAGGTGATTAGAGGCATGGAGCACCTCTCCTACAAGGGAAGGCTGAGAGAACTGGCATTATTCAGCCTGGAAAAGAGAAGGCTCCAGACTGACCTAACTGCAGCCTTCCAGCACCTAAACAGAGCCTACACAAAAGATGGAGGGGACTATTTACAAGAGTCTGAAGTGACAGGACAAGGGGGAATGGGTTCAAACTGACAGAGAGTAGGTATAGATTGGATATTAGGAAGGAATTCTTCCCTGTGAGGATGGTGAGGCCCTGGCACAGGCAGCCCAGAGAAGCTGTGGCTGCCCCATCCCTGGCAGTGTTCAAGGCCAGGCTGGATGGGGCTCTGAACAACCTGGTCTGGTGAAAAGTGTCCCTGTCATGACAGGGGGGTTGGAACGAGATGATATTTAATGTCTCTTCCAACCCAAAACATTCTGTGATTCTCTTGTTGCAGCTCACTCTGATACTGGCAGAGTTATGTGTCTAGCAGAGAGTGAGAGTTAAGTACATTCGAGCCTCAAGGGACTGAGATTTTTACTTTCTACCATCAACACCCATATGTCTTCCACTTCAGTAGTTAAAAACAAGAAAGGAAAATTTAAAATGTTCAAATGTTTGATCTTTTTTCTTAAATTTTCCTGGGATTTCATCACAGAGAACAGAAACATAGTTCTCAAACAATCTCTCCCACTGACTGAGAACTGTGATATTCAGCAGATGCAATGGAACTCAGCTGCCTGATTGCATATTTTGAATTGAGCCTGATGAGCTTGACACTGCACATCTTTCACCAGAACAAAAGGGACCACTCAGACACTGCTAACCTTCCAACAGCTGGGCCTGGCTGAATCGACCTCAGGCTGCGCAAGGGCCGCCTAGAAAGCAGGATAATGCTAAGGCTGGATGAAGCTTTAATAGTTGGAGTGCTATGGAAAACAGCAGGAGCACCTGCAAAACATGACCTCATGTTCTGCCAGCTTTCTGCAACATCAGAGGCAGTCCACTGGAGAAAAACCCTGAGCTCAAGTCCTCCCTGCCACAGCAATGGGCTGCTACCCATCCCTGCATCCATGTGGGACTGGGCATGATTCAGATCTTCCAGGGATGCCAGTAGGAGAAGGGAGCCATAGCCCAGCCTCCACAGCAGTCCTGACAGAGGATATAGCAGGAAAGGAGGGTGCAGGAAATCTGAAACTGGCTACAAAGTGTTGGTCCAGTTTCGTGCTGCTGAAACGGGGGGATCAGAAAGGCCCTCAGCGCCACCCTGTCACTGCTACTGCAGCAGGCTAAGGCCCACCAGCAGCTGGCCTAACGTAAATAATGGTTTTTGCTTTTTGATTTTGCTCCCAGAGCAGCAGAACCAGAACGTTTGAGTCTTGTTAGAATATATGTGCTGTCATCAGTGGAGTTACACTACTACTGAGGTTCATAAAATGGTTCCATTTGTAAATGTAAGCCCAATTAACACTCTATATGCCAAAATAATTCTCAATGTGGGAAGCACTGGGTAGCTTGAGTGAGTGGAATAAAGGCTAACTGAGCTATGGATTCTGTGAGCTGATCTGTAAATATTTAAGAAATTCAGGCTACCTTCTTACATTTTCCAGAAAGAAAATATTAGCTTCCAAAATTCTGCAAGACAGGTGTCAGCCCAATCAATTACCAAATATGGTGTTCAATCTAGTGACATTATACCAACCTTGCTGTATCAGTGAGACTCTCATTTGTGCCCAGATGTATGTCTTGTGTTGTAAGAAAGGAAGGATGTCCTCCAAGGAGAGCAAATCCTACAGTGAGGACAAATTAAAAAAAAAAAAAAAAAGAGAGACATTAAACCCCAGCACCTCATATTTACAGCCAAGATTCAAAATCTTCTTGATATAAAATATATTTACAAAAATAAAAGTAGAACTCAGCGGGACAGCCAAATGTTTCAAACACCCAATAATATATATGCTAAAATGCTAAAATAACTAGGATTTGACACACAAAATTTCAGCTAAATGTGCTTTGGAATAAAGCCATTCAAATGTATGCCTTGCTGAAATCCTTAGCCATGAGCTCTGATCTGTGATCACAGGAACAGTCACTCAAGCTCCAAGGCTACACATTGCCACGAGCATCACTGTGGCTCCCTGTTAAGAGCCAGGAAATCCATTCACCATGCTGCATTTCTACTTCAAGGGACTTTGCATCCTACAAGGGCCATCCGAGTCACCAGGTGTAATTCCACATCCTTGCAAGTACCTACATTATCTTTCATGTAAAGCCACTCACACAGAAAACCCTAAGCCTCCTCACACAGCATAACAAACTTGAATTTGGTCTCAAAAGACCAAGTGCCTTAAAAATGCTAATGTGAGAGAGAGAAAAGGAAAGGTCTCAGGCCCTGCCAGCATCCCTCTGCCTTGCAGTAAGTAGGAATTTACAAGGTGGCCCAAGGAACTGCATGGATTAGGTCTGAAGAGTAAAATCCATTCCTGAACAGGAAACCATGGAAAGACTGGAGCATCATTGAGGAATATAAAACACTTTGGGGAACTTCAAAGGTGTCTGAACAATGTTTTGGATGAAGACAAATTACACGTACTGGGAAACTCTCAGGTTCTCTCCTACCTTATTTTAGTTGCAGCACCAGCAGAAAATTACCACAAGCAACTGTCTGACACAGACAGGGAGAAAACAGCTTATTTTCGTTAATATTTGAATCTCCCTGGCTTTGCCTGGTTTAAGTCTAAAGCCTCTTTCTACTGAATCTGAGTGTAAAGTCCTTCATGGCCACACATTGGGAGGATGGGGCCTGATGGGGCTGTTTTATGAACTGTCACAGATGGTTTAGCATGAGCCTAGCACAGGTAGCAGCATCCTACAGTTGGGCATGCACAAAGCACAGGATTTGAACTGGGCTGTAGATAGCATTTTCTGTGTGCTGGTGAAGATTTTCCATGTAACAACTCCCTTCTAGCACAGAAATTTTTTGCAGGGAGATCCTGCCCTGTCACTAGCATTTATGAAGGAGGAAATTTCCAGAGAATCGTAGTGTGGACAAACCAGCCTTGTTGAGACAACAGTGTGGGGGCATGAGTCTTTTATTGTGACAAAAATCTAGAAAGAAGCGTGTCTTTATTTACATTGCCAGGAAGAGAAAGGCTGCATACAGCACAGAAGAGCAGAGACCCCCACTTTGTTTACAAAACTGTGATGTCTTGGAGATGCTGANAAAAAAAGAAAAAGACAGGAAAAAAAAAAAGGAAGGGAAAAGGAAGAAAAAACTAGAATAAAAGGTCAAGAGCTGCTCAGGCTTGTTGTATCCGTTAGATGGCACTGCTGACAGATTCAGCACTGCAGCTTCAGCACGGTGGGTGTACAGGTCTGCCATAGATCAAAAACTTCATCCCACAGCTACTCTTTAAAAGAGGATTAAATCAGGACTGAACACTGAAACCTTTCACAGATAAAACCAACAGGTACAGGCAGCAGGCCTGGGCCCCACAACTCCTTACACAGAGCAACCCTCATTAACTTCCATCTCATGCCAGCAGCAGGGTTGAGGTGAGGTCTTCCACTTTGCATCAGTTCAGCCAGTCTCTAGAGTTTAAAATACAATAGATAAAAATAATAATGGAAATTCATTGTCTTTGGACTGCCTCAATTTCCCTAAATGTCAGATTAAAAGTAATGATGCTTTGGGTCCCACCTGAAGGGCAAATTTCTGCTCCCTCTAGCCAGTGAAAACTTATTTTATTGAAAGGGCCCTTTTTAATTTCTTGTTGTTTTTATTAAGGATTGCTCCAAATCTCAACAATATTGCTAGTCAGACACAGCCAAGCTTTAAGAATGAAGCCCCATTTATTCTACTATTACCTTTTTGCTGTTAGAAAGGACTGTCTATACATTTGTTTGTTGCTTTCCCCTCCCCTCTGCAGCTCAGACACAAACACTGTATTTACAGGAAAGTGTATGCAAACTACACATTACAGCCAGTTTATTCAGTGCAAGTTTTTAAGTCAAGACCTCAAGGATGAATTGTCATTGGCAGTAACATTTCTTTCCCAACTTCTTGTGGATTTTTTTGACTCATATACAATTATGTCAGTGATTTATTCGTGTGAGTTCCACACAATACAGCAGCTCTGCATTTTAGGATTCTAAATGCATACATTTTGGTAGATGACTCACAGTCCAGGCAGGCTCCAATGGACATATTCTGTTTTCTACAAATGATGCCCAGGTAGATAAATGGGAATCTAAACATTTATTCAGAATTGCCAGACGTCAGGCAGCCCAGTCAGAGCTGCCACCTGGAGTCTGTGTACATAGCAGAGTCCTGATGTGTTGGGCTTTCTGCTCATCAACTGGCCATCTGTGCAGGGCCTGGGAACATATTTCCACCCAAAACTTTCCATCTGGAAATACAGGAGCTCTATGCTCTCCCTTTGTATATAGTTGCAGAGACAGAATTTTTTTCAGATTCTTTCATCTAGACTACCAGTAGAAAGCAAAAAAAAAATATGACTTTTGAAGGTATGCAGGCACAAATTCAGCAAATAAATATTGGAGTCCTGTGTTAAACTGGGGGATCTAATCCTCTTTGTTGTCACAACCCGGTCATATCTAAAGCCACATGCTAAATATTTATATGAATCGTGGTATCTTCAACAAACTACTAAATGTTCATAACCCAAGTCCAGAATAGATTATTACTTCATGTCCACGCTTCTCACTACTGTTAGTTTTCAAAATACACAGTTTAATGCTTCATGCTGTGGCACATTATTGACCCCACTTATGCAGACTCTTTCAGACAGGACATGAGTGACAGCTCCATCCCAGACTGTCCCTGCTGTATAGGGCAAGGGGGCCAAAATGAATCCTGTAGTTCACGTGTTGGCTACACAGTTGTGGGGCTGTCACCAGGAGACACACACAGTCGTCTTCTCAAACTCAAAGGAAGGATCTTTTTCAAAATTTCAAGACATATGGATTTGCATTTATTAATTTCCTCCTTGCCTGCCAGGACTTACAAAATAGAAAGTATTTTTCCATTTAGACTGATAACAAAGAACTCTCCCAGGCAGCAATTACAGAATTTTCCTAAAGCAGAAGCTAAAAACTGATAAGCAATTTTTAAAAATTTTTTTAAGCTACCCTTTAAAGTGGAGAGTAAACTAAGAGTGCATTTGGCCCCTCTGTAATGAGGCCAAGCTAAATAACACTTAGCCATTCCAACAGAAAACAGGCCCTGTATCCCTGCCGTGTAATACCATCCCCACTGCATTAGTTCATATGCTACGATGCAATTATTTCTGTGACTCTGTGTAGCAGTCTTCAGGCACGGCCATCCTGTTCCTCTCACCCCAGTGTGTAAGGGGAGTGAGTTGGAAGGAATTCCACTGAAGCCAGTGGCAGTGAACCTCTGTAAGGCTGTTAAGATCTTGTATATTCCAGTGTAAAACAAGAGAAAGTAGGCTGAGCTTTCCTGCCTGCATAGCTTCCTCTCCATTTCTACCCTGTGAAATATTGTCTGCATTCAGCATCTGTGAAATGGTTGGATTTATTCATGACTTATTCACTAAAACATAACTGCAGCTGTGTATTTTAAGAGCAACAGTGACAATCAGATTTTACACCAAAGCTATAACAAAAACAGGGCATTCACCTTTGTGCCATGCCTGAGGATGTTTATTTTACAAGTAATATATGGCCATGTGAACAGTTCTATTTTCAAAAAGTACACAAGATTTTATGCAGAACGGGTATGGGATTCTGACTGCGAAGAGGTGACATTTTCCAGTGTAATAACAGAGATGTCACATTTTCCAATAAAATAGCCAGTGACAGAAATAAATCTTCTAGGCTCACAAAACTGGATTTACTTTGCTACTACTCTATGGAAGTTACATCTAGCTCTGCGTTAAACCTACAACATCACTACTTACCTTAGAAATGGTAAAATTATATTGGTTTCAGAAGTACACATTAGGACAAGATTAAAGAGGCAATGAATTATACCCCAAGGAGCTGTACATTATTCAGTACAGTTGCAATGTCATTAGAATAGAACAGTTCAGAGAAACAGGATGTTGGAAAACCTTAAATATCAACTGATCTATTACAATGCATCATAAATGAATGTTTTGATAATCTTCAATTGATCTGGACAACTGGGAGAAATGCACACATGTCACTCCTAAGTTAAAGAAGGGCAAGAAGGAGGACCCAGAGAATACAGGCCAAGTTGCCTCACCTCAATCCATAGGAAAGTGATGAAGCAGCTAATCCTGGAACCCACTTCTAGGCAGACTAAGGACAAGAAAATCAGGAGCAGCCAGCATGGCTTCACCAAGAGGAAGTCATGCTTGAGCAGCTTGATAGACCTCTATGATTCTATGAGTGGCCTGGTAGATGAGCGGAGGGCAGTGGGTATTGTCTGTCTGGGTTTCATCGTGTCCATTCACAGCGTCTCCCATAAAATCCTCCTAGCCAAGCTGTTGATGTCTGGGCTGGATGAGCAGAGAGTGGGGTGGGCTCAGAACTGTCCAAATGGCCAGGCCTGAGGGTGGTGACCAGCAGCACAAAGCTGAGTTGGAGGCCAGTGGGTGACCAGTGGTACTCCAGGGGTTGGTTCTGGGTCCAGCCCTGTTTAACACCTGCATTAAGGGTCTCAATGATGGAGTGTGGTTTCAGCAAGATTACTGATGACACAAAACTGGGAGCAGTGGGTGGTATATCATAGGGTCATGCTGCCATCCAAATGGATGGTGACAGGCTGGAAAAATGGTCTGACAGGAGCCCCATGAAGTTCAGCAAGGAGACATGCAAAGTCCAGCACCTGGGGAAGAACAGCCCCATGCACCAGGACATGATGGGGGCCTCCCAGCTGGGAAGCAGCTGGGCAGAAAAGGACTTGGGGGTCCTGGTAGACAGCAAATTGAACCTGATCCAGCTGTGTGTGTACCTTTCCAGCAAGCGTGGTGAATGGTGTCCTGGAGTGCATCAGACAAAGTACTGCCACAAGGTGGAGAAAGGAGATCCTTCCTCTTTATACAGCACTGGTGAGGCCAAACCTTGAGTGTCTGGATTTGCAGTCCTCAGTATGAGAAACTGTGGCGGTGCAGGTGGCCAAAGCCACCCAGACCTCTAAGGACAATACCAACCCCAAGCAGCGGTGGTTCAGGCCTTAAGCCTGCCTTCTCACTCCCTAAGTTATGGTGAGCGCCCATAATCCCCCAGTTTCATGTTTTACATGCTTAGTTATGGTTGGTTCATGTTTTCCCCGCCCTGTTTTATATATGAAGTTATAAATATTCATTTCCCTTAATTACTATGTATGTGTTCTAGAAAGTTCTGCCTATTCGACATCCCATTGGTTCCTCCTCCAAGTCCCTCCTCTGCACTATCCTCCTTGGTTCCCTCAGCTGTAATCCCGCCTTTTATCTCTTGCCTTATTGGCTGTGCCCCTTATCCCTGCCTATCCTGCCCTCAGTATAAAAGTCTGTACCCCTTATTAAAAATTTGCCTCTTCGTCCCTGTCTCCCTGTGTTAATAAACCTATTAACATATAATAGGTTTAATGTGGATTAACATACGAGGAGTCCCCTCTCTCCTTCTTTGCCTCCACCTGCACGCTGGACAGACTGCTCAGGGAAAGCTCCCTTGGGTGAGGAGCTCATCCTTGATTGCTTTTGTGTGCCGCCTTATCGAAGACACAGCAGCCAGACCTCTGGGCTTTTTACCTGGGCTTGCGTGCTTTAAGAAACGTGGACATATTGGATACAGTTGGTACGTCCCTGTTAACAAAGGGTCACAAAGAGGACTACGGGACTGAAGCATATTTCATATGAGAAGAAAAGCTGAGAGAGCTGGGACGTCACAGCCTAGAGAACAGAAGGCTTGGGGGGAATACTGCTAATGTATATAAACACCTGAAGGGAGCATGCAAAGAAGACAGAGCGTTTTTCAGTAGTGCAATGGGCACAAACTGAAACATGGGAAGATCCCTCTGAACACCAGAAAATTCTATTTACTGAAAGGCTGATTGAGCAATGGCATAGAAAATTGTGTGATCTTCATCCTTGGAGATATTCAAAAGCCTTCTGGATGTGGTCCTGGACAACTGGATCTAGAAGACCCAGCTTGAGCAGGGGATTGGACCAGATGGCCTTCAGAGATTACTTCCAACTTCAACCATTCTGTTATTCTGTTGATTTATTTTTCAGTAAAGGTGTTCTTTATAGGCACAGGGACAGTAGGAATTCTGAAAAGACTTCCATGGTGTTAATATGTCCCAACAAACTCCTAGACACTGCACAGAGAAGATTTTGTAATCAGTGCTTTCCAAGTCTCTACTCTGTAATGAAATCCACTGATTTAGCTGTTGCTGAGAGTTGCAAAGTTTGTTTAGATTAATCTCATCCCCAGGACCTTGTCCTACAAATGACCTCTCTCAAGTTATCGAAGAGGCAACTCTTGGGAAGTGCTATTTGAGATGACTCAGGAACTTTATAAATAAACACTTCAATCCGCTGCAATTGTCCACTTTCACTAGACATTAGAAAATTGGTATTAAATTACCTTGTTTAGCTAAAAGGAACATGGGTAGCCCCACATTTGTTTTGAGTTAGAAATTCCAAGGAGGGAGTCATTTACATTAAAAAATCAACTGAAATGTATAGAGTATTTGTGGACAGAAAAAGCTTAAGTCTGCCTTTGAAGCAAAGTCTTAGGCTTAACAGACTTAAGACCAATTAACTGAAGGTGTGAAGTTAATGCACAGATGCTAAACTGCATTAAGCTCCCTCGTGGAAGATCTCACTCAGAAATAAATTTGTTTTATTTCACTGGAGCTTAATTCCCCATTGGATGAATTTATGTGCATTAACTCCCATCCTTAAGTTAATTCATTTGAACTTTCCTGAGCTTCCCCCTTCCATAAGCCTTCAAAAGCCAAGGACTAAACACTGTTTCCCTCAGAATACAGAAGAATGAAGGATAAACAGATCCAGAGAATTCATTACCTGGCCATATACCAGGATGGCAGGCAATAAGAAACTGGACTGAAAACTCAGGAATTAAAAGGTGGGTGGTCTTCACAGAGAGGGAATGCACATTTCTAAGTCCTCATTATCTAGAGAAAACAGAAAGCAACCACAAGTCTGCTTAAAGAGCAGGATCAGCAGGCAAATGGCTGCGCCAGACAATACAAAGATAAATTCAGAAATGCTTAGACTTAACATACCTGCTTCTTCCTTCCATTATTTTTGTCTTCTCCCTCACAGCTTGTAAAGAAATGTGAATACTCAACAGGTTTCCTGTCCCTTCACTAGGGAGAAGTGAGGGATGCTGGGTAACTTAAATGAGAGAAGGGCAAGTTCTTCCATGATGCATCACCAGTTCAGAGTTATTCCTTGCTATGAATGATTGATTGATGAATGATTTATTTCAGCAGTGCCATTGAATTCAGAACAGCTACCATGCAAATAAAGATACCATATGTACATGTTTCAGTGTTTGCAGGACTGTAACCTAAAAGAAAAATGTTCCAGTGCCTGATCTTATTAGGCTAATACCCTTGAGTCTCCATCATGTTATCTTCCCCTGTAGGTAATCATGTTAATTTTCTCCCCCCAAATTTATATCAAGGCATTACTGTGATTCCCAGCCTAAACACATACTTTGAAATGTAACAATGGTAATGCATAATACATAAGAAAGATGTTTATTAGAGCTTGCACAAAATTAAATTTGTGATGCTTACTGAAATAGATGTTAGGAAATGTGCATCTTGCCAGTACAGCTAGGAGCTTACACCAGGAATGCTTACGTTACTTTATTTCTGATCTACCATGTTTTGGAAGAATTTGGCAAAATTTCAGTGACCAAAGCCATCTGCTTGTGAAATTAATATGCAGGGTGAAACACAAATAGCCACCATCCTTATTTTTGCTTTCAAAGTTTAGGTTTCTCCTGAGTAGAAATTGCTAAATGCAAAATTATGCAGTGTTTTTCAGTACATACTCAATGTATACAGTTTCATATAAAGTCTTATTGTGCCATTGCTCAGACCCACCTGTTTCTGCAGATAATCTTGTTCTTGTGCTTCTCTTCTCAAAAATCATGGCCAGAGATTTGCCTTGCATCAAAGGCAAATACTGAAACATGAAAAATTAAGGTATTTCAATTTTATAGTTGTTAGACACTTCAAAGATTGAAATACTTCTTGCACGTTTTAGTTCACCATTAGAAAAGTTGTAAAAATGGTTTCTTTACCTGTAGCTTTGTTCTCCTGCCCTTCAATAAATTTATTAGCAGTGGAAAGGTTAAAGGCAAAGAAGTAATTCTAGGGCCAAAACCAACTGCATTTTGGCACTCAGTTTGAGCCAGCATTAAGAAGAGCTCAGATACTAATTTAATCCCATGCAGGGAAGTGTCTTCCATTTCCTACATTTAGTGCTGCGTGTACACCATGTGTGGATGGATGGGGTTAGCTGGCAACAGGGAGTTGGCTGCACAAACCTGTTTAACCTCTCCACTCACAAAGTCCTCTGAAGTATTTAAAGAACATCTCTGGACACTTTACAGGAAGGCTCTTTGATTTGTAGCACATGATTTACAGTATTTAAGAACTCAGGAGAATTTGTTTAGGACAAGACAGCTGAAAGGCTTTTTCACAATGCTCTTCAGAACAGTATTTATTTCAACATCTGAGGGACCTAAATGACAGTTAAATCATTTTACCTCTCCTTTGTGCTTTATCCTTTGTTTCAAATCTGATGCCATCCACAGCAAATACTTCAGCTCATCTGCTGTGTAGTCCTGCAGAGTAAGGAGGTCCCGACCTTTCAGATGAACATTCATTTGAGCTGGTGTCCCATACCTGTGTGAAAAGAGAAAAAAATACTTTTTTTTTTTTTTTTTGCCATTCAATGCTAATAAAGCCAGTAAGCAAGCACCTGAAATCTCTCCCACTCCCCTCACGTGAGCCACCTGGATCATCCTGTTAGACTCTGTTAATTAGTCTAAATAACTCCTTCTGTCAGACAGGCACAACATGCCACTATGCACAATATCGATGGCCACTGTAACAGTGTTTCAAGTTGTATTATAAAATGTACATCAGATGTATTTTCTTTTGTCTTCTGAGATGCATATGGCAACTGCATGCTGCCTGTCAAATAAAGCCATTCAGAACCTGGTAAAATTACTTATGTGTAGACCCCAAAGCTGCCCTTTCAGTGGCAGAAATGGAATCCATTTCCACAGAAACAGATCTTGGTGCTGTTTGTCCCTCCTTTGTGCTTTGAGGATGAGTAGACACTTGCCACATTTCGACCCCACTGTCACAAAAGGTGGCATTTCTACAAATGTATGTGAAATCTCTTCATTACACTGGGGAAAAGGGTAAAGAAACCAAACAAAACAGCTTTACTCTACCGCACGAGACATTCTGGGCATGTGGTGTTTACTCAGTGTATTCTGGCTTCCATCCAGATTTAGGACTTCAGAATCACATGAAATTGGATGTCGATAATCACTCACAAAAGTTACATGATCAAATTTCCTCTAGCTTAGATGAGGCATCTTAATGAAAGTCTTGTCCAAGCCCATGTTTCACAGGCTAAAGATTAACAAGGCAGCGTGGCAGTTCAGCCCTTTCTCTGGCTCTGTACTTCCAGCCCTCCTTGGCACTACAACAGCCCACACTGTACCCTTGCTAGGGTTTTGCCTGGTATGAGCTAAACATGTCTTCTTATTTAAAGTCAACATTTTTAGAGTGGTCTAATGAAATGGAGCCCAAAGCAGTGCAAAGAAATGGACAGAGTGCGGCTCATACTTTTCTATTTCCAGTTGTATTTGTATTTTAGATTTCCCTTTAGCTCACCATTCAGACTAGGCCAGGATGCAGCGCCTGAAAATTGCCAAGCCCTGAAGTCTGCAGCTAGGGAAATATGCCCAGATACCCCTGTGAGGCTTTGGACACGGTCCCACATGGCAGCCTGAGCCCCACCCTGCAGAGCCCCACATTGGAGGGTGGGCTATTTGGGGCACAAGCCACTGGCCAGATGGACGCAGCCAGAGGGTTGTGGACAGTGGCTCCATGTGCAGCTGCAGGCCAGGGATGAGGGCTGTCCCTCAGGGCTCTTGATCCACTTGGGTTTCAGCCCATTCAGAGCTTTGTCTCAAAGGGCAGGAACATCTTTTCCTGGCTGGAAACTGGAATTCCAGACCATTGCACTGTGTGCCACGGATCACAGAGGGGAATTCCAGAGGCTCCCAGGCTGCTGTTTCTGCCCTGCCTCCCAAGGGAGCTGTGCATGTGTGTTGCTGAAGGGCTTTGTGCTACTTAGTAGC
>VWZT01014042.1:7864-18630 GCA_013397055.1 Pachycephala philippinensis
CCCCGCGCCGCCCGCCGGGGCCTCGCCGGGGCCTCACGGGGCCGCGGCTGTTTCCCCTCGGTGTGTGTCGGTTCAATTGCGGCCCCTCGGGATTCCCGGAGCTCCGCGCTCCCGGGAGCGGAGCACCGAGGCCGGGCTCCCTCCGCGCCTCCGGCCGTGCCGGGGCTCCGCAGGGCGGGTTTGGGGTTAAATACGGGATTACGGGGTGCTCTGGGTGGGAAGGGACCTTAGAGCTCACCCCACGGGCAGGGACACCTTCCACTGTCCCAGCTTGCTGCAAGCCCCGTCCAGCCTGGCCTTGGGCACTGCCAGGGATGGAGCATTCTCTGGGATATCCATTGCAGCGCCTCGCAGCCAGGAATTCCGTCCCAATATCCCATCCATCCCTGCCCTCTGGCAGTGGGAAGCCATTCCCTGTGTCCTCTCCCTCCATCCCTTGTCCCAAGTCCCTCTCCAGCTCTCCTGGAGCTCTTTAAGGCACTGGAAGGTGCTCTGAGGTCTCCTTGGAGCCTTCTCTCCCAGCTTTTCCCGGTAGGGAAGGAAGGTGTTCCATCCTCTCCATGGCTCCAGATTTATTTGAATTAAATGTTTTCCCACGAGTTCTCCAGCTGGACACAAACAGTTGGAAACTGAGATTCCTTAACTGTGGCAGCATCACCTTTAAAGCCCAGCAGCCCAAGATCTGATTCTCCTTAAAGAAGGAGGATTGTCCTTTTTTCCAGAAAGGAAAATATCCCAGGCCATGGAGTGTGAGGGAATATCACCAATAGGACCTTGGAGAGCTTGGGAAAGAAAAGTCAGTAAAGGAACATCTGCCAACGGAATTGTCAAAATGGGGGTTAAAACCACAGCTGTGTTTTCCCTTAATTCATGGAATTGTTCCTCCTGGGAGCTGCTATTTTCAGCCTCTGGTGTGCTCCTGAGCCTCGTGAAATAAAAGGATGAAGATTAATTTCCCCCTGGAAATAAAAGCCAGGAGATGGGTTTAACTAAATGAACCATAATATTATTTTTTAGTAATGTTCCGCCTTCATCTAAATCCGAGCGAATTAAAAGGGAGGCATCACCACAGGCAAACTGCAAATTCCCCACCTGGAATGAAATCCTGCAGAGGGGAAATGTTGGCTTTAGGTGGGGCTGGGGGAGGGCTGTGAGGAGAGGGCTTCATCAATGCCCCTGTGTGGAGCTCGAGGCCAAAAGGGGGCTGAAAATGGAGAATTAAATGAGGTTTTGGTGGCTGGAGGGCGAGCAGGGAAAAGAGTGGGGTGGGATGAGGAGGTGGTGGCAAAGGGAAGCTGGATGAGGGGGAACAGGCATTAACTAACTCAGGATTTAGCAGAACCACGTGTAAAGTGCATTAAAAAAAAAAAAAACAACCCAGAACCCTGAACGGAACAAGGAAAAGGTTCCAATATTCCACGTGCCAGCCTGTGAGGGAAGTGGGAATGATGCCAGAGGAGTTTAACAACTTGTGCCGTGTGTCCCGGGAGCGGGGAAGCCTTTGGAGAGCTCCAGGTCTCTTCTTTCTCCGTGTGAGGTGTTCTGGGCAAGGTCAAAGGAATTAATAACTGCCAGGAATTAATAACTGCCAGGAATTCCTGCTGGGATCACGGATCTGGGGGCTCTGCTCCAGCAGCAGCTCTGGGAGCAGCAGGAAAAGCTGGGAGTGCACCTGGAGGGCGGGGAGGAAGGGTTTGGGAGGGATGGATCCATGGGATGAGGGACAGGGAGTTGTGGGGGATGGAAGTTGTGTTTTCCAAGTGATTCCTGGGGCTCCATCACCTTGGGAATAGTGGGATAATGGCATTGATTAGTTACTTCCTCAAATTCTTCAGTGCAGGAGTTGAGCTTGATCCATGTGGGTCTCTCCCACCTCAGGATATTCCATGGGTCTCTCCCACCTCGGGGTATTCCATAGTTTTGGGATAAACTGGTTTGTTGCTTCCTCAAATTCTCCAGTGCAGGAGTTGAGCTTGATCCATGTGGGTCTCTCCCACCTCGGGGTATTCCATGGTTTTGGGATAAACTGCTTAGCTGCTTCCTCAGATTCTCCACTGCAGGAGTTGGATTTGATCCGTATGGGGCTCTCCCACCTCAGGCTATTCCATGATTCTGGGATAAACTTGGATTTCTGACCAAGGTGTGGTGGTGATGGGGACACTGGAAGCTCTTCCCATGGTTTATTCCCATGGCTTTATCCCATGGTTTTGGGATAAACTGGTTAGTTGCTTCCTCAAATTCTCCACTGCAGGAGTTGAGCTTGATCCCTGCGGGTCTCTCCCACCTCAGGGTATTCCATGATTCTGGGATACACCTGGATTTCTGACCAAGGTGTGGTGGTGATGGGGACACTGGAAGCTCTTCCTGCGCTGGGATGTTCGGGAACAGCACCACTGATGCAGCTCCTGCCTCTGGCTCAGGTTCTGGGCTCATTCCTGATCTCAGGACTCCGGTGCTCCTGGGAGAGCTGGGATCTCTGGTGGGAATGATGAATTCATCCCTGCTCCAGACCCTGGGATGGGAGCTGGAGCTGGTGGTGCCTGTGAGGGAACTGGGAGCTGCAGTCATTTCAAATTTAGCCTCCTAATTGCCATGTGGATTCATTTTCCATCCCCGCCAGCAAATCAGTTCAGCACGGGCTTTGCTGCTTGGATTTTTGGGATTTTGGTTCCCTTCCCCATTGGGGTGCTGACATGGATTGAGGATTTGGGGAGGGAATCACTCCCAGCTTCCCAGCTCCAGCCCTTCCAGGGGACAAGTGGCTTTCCAACCACTGATTTGTGTCCTTGAAAGGGAAAGAGTGAAGGTGGTGAAACCTCCCAGCCCGGCCCTTTCAGAGCAGGGTGGGGGGTTTTGTAAGGCTCAAATCCCAGTTTTCCCTTTGTTCCAACCCAAATCCCCCCTGCCAGCCCCCTGGGATCCATCCAAGGTGGCAGTTAAATTGAAGCGGGGTCATTTGAGATCAAAGTCGCTGCTGCAAACAGCGGGAACAATGAGGGGAAGAGAGGTTTTGTTCCTCCCCTCGGAAAAAAAGGACTGAAAATGTGCATTTACCTTCCACCCTTGGGAAACTGGAATTCCAGTGGTTTATAGCGAGCTGCAGGAGGAAATTCCAGCTGCCCTGCTCTTGGATTTTTTAATTTTGTTAAGCCTTGATCAACGTTTTTATTCCTTTTCTTCTCCTTTTCTTTTAGATTACAGTACCTATAGCCAAGCTGCAGCTCAGCAGGGGTAAGTAGCTTATCCTCCCTGTTTTCAAAAGGTGTAATAAAAGGATATAATAATTATGGTTTGGGCTTAACTCAGGTATGTTTGGAAATCCTGAGGGTTTTTCCTGGAGCTTTGCGTTCCCGTAGAACTTCAGCAGAAACCGTGAAAGTTTTTGTTCTCGTGATGCAGATTTGGGGCGAGATTATAAATGTCTTTACATTCATTCCACAGCTACAGCGCCTATGCACCTCAGCCAGCCCAAGGATATGCACAGACCACCCAGGTAAAACACGGGGAGGGGGTGGAATTCCTGCTCACTCACCTGTTTTCCAGGAAAACACGCAGCCGTGAGGAACCCCGAGCGGCAGCGGCGAAATCCGTGCTTAAAAGTTGGCTCGGAGCTTCTCCCTCCAGCCCAAAAAGTGGAAATAACCTCAACAATCCCCCTTTTTTTGTTAATTTATTCAATGCTGATCCCAGAAAAGCCAAATTGTTGGTGTATGTTTGACACTTGCTGTAATCAGAGATGTAGGAGAGAAAAAAACTGGGGAAAAAAAGGGGGGAATTGCCTTTTGGGAGATGGCAGAATTGGACAAAGGAGGAGGAGGGAATACATTTTTTTCCTGGAGTTTTGATTGCTGTAACTGTTGGTACTCTCAGTTGGCTGGACTGCAAAATAATGATGATCTTTAAGAGATTAACTTAATGCTTATTTTTAACCTTTAGAATCCAAGTTACTACAACCACATTTGTCTGCAAACTCCAAGTATGTTTCCAAAGGTAAATTCCTGTCCTCAAAAAGTGCTGTAGGCTTAATTTTCCTTCCCAAGAGGAGGAAGACAGGCTCAGTGTGGGCTGGAAGGAAGGCGATGGTGACTTTTATTTTAAATAAATCCTTGGAGACAACAACTGGAAGAGCTGCTCCCAGTTGTAGGTGAGGTGGAAGGTGGGAGCAGGATGGCGAGGGTAGGAACAGGAGGCCTCAACGACTAAAACCAGCTAATTAAACAGCTAACCAGCTGATTAAATACCTAACCAGCTAATTAAACCCCTAACCAGCTAAACTCAGCTCTAGGCACGTGTCCACGGGGAGTTTGCAGCGTTCCCTGCCTCTTGTTGTGGGGAATTTCCAGGGACAGGGATGTGTTCACGTGGTCAGGGCTTTCCTGCTCCTGGTTCAGACCTGTTCCCTGAGTTCAGGAAGGCTGAACATCCCAAAAGGTTTCAGCTCCAGGATCCCCAGAAGTGTGAATCCCTGGGAATTCAGGCTGTCTCCATGGCACTCCTCGGGCTGCATCCAGAGTTTTACCCTAAGCCAGGAGCTGTTGGGAGCTTGCTGGCACTTGGAGCATGAGCTGGCAGGGCATGGCTTGGGCAGCTGGTGACACTGCTGGGCACAGCTGCTTCTCTCCTTTCCTCGGTGATTTTCCAGCTGGATTTGAGAGCAAAATCAGGGAATGGGTGAGGCAAGAGCTGATCCCTGACTCCATGCACAGGCACCGGGCTGGGAGCAGCACCGCTGGGATACTTCGGGCATTCCCATGGATCCCATCCTTCCGTGCCTGCACCAACTCCCATTTCTCAAATTAATAGCTGATGGGCATGAGAAATACTCCAATTAATTCGATTGAAACCTTCAACAGGTTTCTTTCAGCCAGCACCAAAGCAGTTTGACACTGAAGTGACTTTTCCTTGGTGCAGTTCCACCCTCGGAGCGCTCCCATTCCCGTATTTCGGGTTAACCCTGGAAGGACGGTGCCTGTGAGTGCTGGTGGTAATCGTGAGGAGCTGGGAGCTTTCCTGTTTGCTTTCCACAGAGCAGAGGTGTGTGGTGACAATGTCAAGAGCCTGTTCCTTCAGTCTTGGCAGGGAAAAACCACTCCATAACCTCCTTGCAGAGCTGAGCCGGAATTTCCCGCGCCACCTAAACTTTCACAGCAGCCTTGGCTTTGAGAGTGCTGAGCAACCCAAATTCCCGGGGCTCCCTTGTGCTCACGGGTTGAATCTGTGTCCTTTTGGAGCAGACCTACGGGCAGCAGAGCTACGGGACCTACGGGCAGCCCACCGACGTCAGCTACACACAGCCGCAGACCACGGCGACGTACGGGCAGACGGCCTACGCCACGTCCTACGGGCAGCCCCCGACAGGTGAGAGGGGCCTGCTGGGCTGGGCCCGGCCTCGAGCCCTCCTTGGGCTGGGGAAAGGCCTTAAAATCATCTGGGACAACACTTGCCGTGGGCAGGGCACCTTCCAAAACCCTGGGCAGCCTTGGATGTTTCCAGGGGTGCGGCAGCCGCGGCTCTGGGTAACCCTGTGAGCGCCCTCACAGGGAAGGGTTTCTTCCCAATATCCCATCCATCCCTGTCCTCTGTTCATGAAAAGCCATTCCCCCAGGTGTTGGCACTCCATCCCTTGTCCCCAGTCCCTCTCCAGCTCTCCTGGAGCCTCCTTGGGCCCTGGAAGGGGCTCTGAGGTCTCCCTGGAGCCTTCTCCTCTCCAGGTGAGCACCCCCAGCTCTCCCAGCCTGGCTCCAGAGCAGAGGGGCTCCAGCCCTCCATGGCCTCCTCTGGGCTCACTCCAGCAGCTCCACATCCTTCATGGAATGGTTTTGGCTGGGAGACACCTTGAAGCTCATCCCATTCCCCCCCACACCTTCCACCATCCCAGGTTGCTCCAAGCCTCATCCAGCCTGGCCTTGGACACTGCCAGGGCTGGAGCAGCCGTGTATGAGCAGGAATAAATGCACCACTGAGTTTTCAGGGCAGGGTTTGGGTGCTGTGGGACCGAGCAGAGGGATCAGTGCTGTGCTCAGAGCAGAGGGATCAGTGTCCCTGGCTGCTGCTGAACCCTTCCCTCCCCTGGCAGCCCTGTCAGTGGCAGTGACGTGCCCGTTGTGATCCTGTACCTTCTCCTCATCTCCTGCTCCCCACGGCGGAAGGGGCCAGCCCAGGTTGGCCAATCCTGCTCGCTCTTGCATGGAAAATGCCGTCTCATCCTGTCAGAACTTGAGGTCCCCTTTGGGTGGGAACCCTTGAGGTGTCACTTGGTTTTAGTGCCAGAGCTCACACAGGCAGTGACAGCAGGGATTTGCAGGCTGCGGTGCTCTTTGCCATCTCCATGGGTAAAACCCCAACCACCAGGACCTTTTAGGTGACTCCAACCCCATTATCTCCCCATTTCCTAAAGGATAAACAGCATCCTTTGCATACCCCGTGGTGGGTTTGGATTTCCAGAGCAGATACTTGTTCGTTAATGCTCTATAAACTCTCCCAACGTGTTCTCGGAGCTGGAATTTCCTCCAGACGAGTGTCTTAATGTTTGAAACTATTGAGATGATGTTTAATTCATGTATATTCATGTTTATTTAATGTATGTTTGGGCTGAATATTGAGGAAGTTTAGAAAGCGGATTTTCCTCCCCGTGATTCCTTGGGTGCCGTGTCCTGCAGATTCCTGGGAGAGACTTTATAAACATTTCCTGGTTGGAATTAAACACTTCCCAAAGCAAGGGAATACCAGGACAGACAGACAGTGGGATATCTGGATACAGAAGCCGTTGAGGAATTCCTCACAGGAGAAAAATACTAACCAAAATTAAAATATTTACCATCTTTACACGGATCAGGAAAATTCCTGCACGTGAGATCCATCTCCATTAGCCAGTGTCACTGGAGGTTATCTGCAGGGCTTTTTCCTTTTATTTCAAACTACCTAGACAAAAGTTGGCAGCAAAAAAAGGATTTGTGAACTTCCAAAATTCCTTCCTTAAAAATATTTATGTCCCTGTGACCCCTGTGGACTCCAGTCCCGCAGGGGTCACAGGAAACTGCTCTGGTTATGTTTTTCCTTCTCCCTTAAGAGGAGATTTGCTGGAGGAATAATAATAATAATACCAGGCTTTTTTTTTCTGCACAGCTGCTTTTTTTTGGGGGGGAGGAGTTTGTAGGGAAGAAAAAAAAAGGTTCATTTTCTTTTCATCTATTAAAAAAACCACCGACTCGGGAAGTGGTCAAGCAAAAGATCCTATCAGCCCACGGAGCGGGGCTGTGGCAGCTCCGGGCACGGAGCCAGCTTGGATTTATCCTTCCTCCACCTGCCTCTCCTTGAGGAGCCAGAGCTGTGGGAAGGAGACTGCAGCCTCTCCCCCTCTCCCTCTCCCTCTCCCCCTCCTGCCTTTCACGCTCAATAAACCCCTGGGCCAGACACTGTCATGCTCTGAGAGACGTGAGCTTCTTACACTTGAATCCCAATCCTGTTTTCCCAAGAATCACCTTTTTGTACTGCAATTCCTTAAAGCAAAATACTCTTTTTTTTTTCTCTCTGCCTGAACAGCCTCGGGGTTGGGTGAGGTGTTGTTGAGGTCAAGGAAACCCAAGGTTTGAGGATGGGTGGGAATGGCAGGGATGGGTTTTTCCTTCCCAGCGCTGTTATCCCACCTTGCCCCGATTCCTGGACACCCCGGGGGGGAGTTAGCACCCTCCTTCCCTCCCTGGGGCTGGAGGAAAAGGTGTTTGGGAGCCACCCAGTTGCTTTGTTCCAGAGAAAAAAGGGATTTGGGAGCAGCTCCCTCAGATTAGGGATCGCTGGGCGCCCTCAGACCTGTGGCTCGTTAATCACTGCAGGGAATTAACAGGAATTAAGGAGTAAATAAAGAGCATTTCAGTGTCCAGGTGTGGATCTCTTGGAAGTGGGAATTGCTGTCTAAAGCCAGCCAGCCCCTGTTTCCCTTTACCTGGGAAATGTGGGGTATGAATATGGAAATTTCTCATGGATTTGGAATTAATAAACACACTCACAGCTGCCATAACAGCCCCAAAATATCCCAAAATAGGGTGGAGAGAGGGTCAACCCTGCATCCCACTGGTGGGATATACACAAGCCAAGCAGGAGTCAGCTCTCTTCAGAATAAATCTGTCTGGAAAGAAGAAATCTCTTTGGAAAGAAGAAATCTCCCTGAATCCAGCCTTTTCCAGTTGATACTCTCTGAGGATCAAATCCTGCCAGCTTCCCTCCCACCTGGAGAATTCCCAGGCTTCAGTAAGGGGTTGGTTTGGATCCTTTGAGGGGAATTTAGACACTTTAAGCAGGTTATTATTTCTTCTGGTACTTTTTCTTTCAGCAGCTGTTCTGCTGAGTCAACTTTTATCTTCCTGCCTGGGAGGGGAGGAGAGAGAAGTGATGAAATAGAAAATGCCACCCTCAAAACCACAGCCCTCGAGGCTTCCCAGAGTGCCTAAACTGGGTTTGATTTGTAGTTTAGCCCAGTGGGATGGTAAATCACTGCCTTTCCTTTGGGACAAACCCCTCCTGCTGAGCACACTCTTCCATGAGGGAAATGCTCCATCTAGAGCTGAAGCTTTAAAATTCCACATCTTTTTTATTTTTTCCCTTTCCCTTTTATCCCGCTGCCTGCGCAGAGGCAGGTGTTAGCAAAGCTTTTTGCTCCCAGTAACAGCACTGGGAATGGGGACCCAGCTGTGGGAGGAGCACCCTGGGGCTCCAAATCCAGCTCGGGGCAGGGCTGTGGCTGCAGCACAGGGGCTGCAGGCTGTACTTAGTGTGTGGTCAGTTAAAATAAGGGTTTATTTAACTCCTGGGATCCCTGCTCCCTGTGGAATTCCTGTCTGGCCTCGCATTTAAGTGTTTGGGCTGCTCAGATTTATCCAAGGCTTTAAAAATCCTCCTGTTGGGCATCATCCCCTTCACCCTTCTCAGAGAGCAGCAGAGGGGAATAACGACCATAAAAACTGATTTTCTACTGATTCCTACCAGTTATTTCCCAGTGGGAGTCCAGTTTCCGTGCCCAGGTTGGCAGCCCTGGGATGGGGATGGGTTGGGGGTCGGGAGTAGGAAGAGGGAGGAGTGGGCAGAGAGTCCTTGTGTCTTCACCAGGATCCTGAAAATCACCAAAAAGCTGAATTTTGGGGGTTCTTTTGAATTAATTTGCTGTGCAGACCTCCTCCCCTCCTCGTGTTCTCCTTGGTGCCCGGCGGGCAGGGCCCTGGCGGGGCACGGGGCCGGAGCTGTGGCTCAGGAGGGCACGCCGTGTTCTGCTGCCGGGAGTGGGGTTTGCTTTGCAAATGAGGGCATTGCAATAAACTGCTGCAGCCCAGTTTGCCTAAAGGAAAAGTGTGTCACAAGCCTCCCGTGTTTATCAAAAATCAGAAGTGATGGAGGAGCTGTTGCCCTCGCTGATCCCAGCCGTGAGACCTGTTGGCTGCTCTTTTTTCTCTCTTTTTTTTTTTTTTTTGGTCAGATTTGTTTAACAACATTTTTATTGCTATTTTTCCATCTAAATCCCATATTCTTAATTTGAAAACTTGCTGGGGAGGTGGTTAGGAGCAAAAACCCGCTGTGTTAATGGCAGTTCACCTTTGTGACAAGGCAAATGGCCACTAAATTATACAGGAGCTGTTTGGGGATCTTGGATGTTGTAGAACTGTTCAAAAGGAAGTCTATGAGCTCTGAGCTTTTTCCCTAAACCAAACTGAAAATCTGAGAAAAGGGAAGGTACATAAAGCATCGGGAGCTGCCTGATGTGTCTCTTTTGACCTTTTTCTCATGTGAAAGCAAATGGAAAGTGCTTTTCTTTTGTTTCCAGCTTCACTGATTTAAAATAAGCCTTCAGAAATGCTTCTGAAAGACTTCCCAGGTCAGGTTTTGTGCCTTTATAATTCAGAAAAGCTAAAAGGATGGGACTGTACTTGCTAAATCAGTTGGATTTCTTTTCCTTTGGAGCTCAGGGGGGTTTGTTACCCTGCCTTTGTTGAGGAGATGCTCCATGCCTCGGCTTGCCCTGCGTGAGCCCTGGTTGCTGTACACAATCCTGGCTGCTGGTCCAGGGCTGGCTTCCAGAAAGCTCCTGGGAGTGGGATTTGGGGATGCTGAGAGGCTCCAGGCTGGGGCTTCCCAAGGTGGGGGAAAGGCAGAGGGGCAGGGTGGGGTCATTGAGGATTTTTGGGTGGTCTGAGGTGGTTTTGTGGTGGTGAAACTGTGTCTGTGCCCTGGGTGTGAGAAACCAGCAGCACAAGCACCGGAGTCTGAGATGTTTGGGAATGCTGGAGAGGGACTGGGGACAAGGGATGGAGGGACAGGACACAGGGAATGGCTTCCCACTGCCAGAGGGCAGGGATGGATGGGATATTGGGAAGGAATTGCTCCCTGGGAGGGTGGGGAGGCCCTGGCACAGGGTGCCCAGAGAAGCTGTGGCTGCCCCTGGATCCCTGGCAGTGCCCAAGGCCAGGCTGGACAGGGCTTGGAGCAGCCTGGGACAGTGGGAGCTGTCCCTGCCATGGCAGGGGTGGAGAGAGATGAGCTCCAAACTCCCTTCCAACCTTCCCCATCCTGGAATTGCGTGATTCCCGGCTGAGCTCTAGGGTTGAGTTCTGGGGCTGAGTTCTGGGGCTGAGCCATGGGGTGATCTGTGGGGCCGAGCTGTTGGGTGGATCTGTGGGGCTGAGTTCTGGGGCTGAGCTGTGGGCTGAGTTGTGGGGCTGAGCCATGCTGTGAGCTGTGGGGTGGATCTGTGGGGTGAGCTGTGGGGTTGAGCTGTGGCG